>VZTH01003626.1:689714-741225 GCA_013397815.1 Aleadryas rufinucha
AAAAAAAAAAAAAAAAGAGGAAGAAAGCAAGGCGAGATCAAACCTTTGGGACCCCAAAGCCGCGGCGACAAAAGGCAGCGGCGGGCGCGGGGGGGCGGCCCTGCCCGCAGCCCGACAGTAGGGGGCGCTCGGGCTTCACCGTGAGGCGCTGCCGCCGGCCCGCGGCGGGCGGGACAACGGGGGCACCCCGCGTGTGTGTGTGACCCCTGAACGGGGCGGCGTGACCCCGGAACAGGGTGTCTGTGTCCCCATCACGGGGTGTATGTGCCCCCCCAGGCGTGTGTATGACCCCTTAAAGGGTTTATGTGTCCCCTTAACGGCGTTTGTGTGACCCCTGAAGGGGGTGTCTGTGAGCCCTGGGGTGTGTGCGGGCCCTTAACAGGGTGTCTGTTCCTCCTGAACGGGTTGCCTATGTCCCTTTACTGGGGTGTGTGTCACCCTTCGTTGCATGTTTGTGCCCCTCCGGGGTGTCTGCGCCTCCTCAACGGGGCGTCTGTGCCCCCTCCGGCGTGTGTGTAACCTCTCAGTGGGTGTCTGTGACCCCTTAGGGGTGTGTGTGACCCCTCAGGGGCTGTCTGTGTCCCCATCACGGGTTGTCTGTGCCCCCATCACGGGTTGTCTGTGCCCCCATCATGGGCTGTGACCCCTCACAGGGTGTTTGTGTCCCCATCACGGGGTGCCTGAGCTCCCATCGCGGGGTGTCAGTGCTCCCTCTCACTGGGTATCTTTGTCTCTCTCACGGGGTGTCTCAGCCCCCTCATGGGATATCTGTGCCGCCTCTCGGGGACTCTGCCCCGCTCCGGCACCGGGAGCCGCTTACATCCCCGCTTTCCTCCGCGTGGCTCCTTCCCTCGTGTCCCTCCCCCTTTCTGCTGTGGTGCTTTGGGGTTTGTTCTGAGCGTCTGTGGGAGAGGGGCTGTTCTCCCGGTTCCTGGGGGGCGAGGCGGCTCGTTCTCCCGTTTCCGTCACCGCCGCCTCCGGGGACCTCGAAACTTTCCCGCTGGCGGGAGCTGCGCTGCATCCAAGGGGCCCAAGGGAAGCTGGAGGCTCCTGGGTTTCGGCGGAGCCCGCCGGCCCCGCAGGCTCTGTGGGACACGTGCGGTCTTTTGTTTTGTGTTTTATTTTATTTGCCACATTCCCTTCCTTTTCTACAGAGCGGGCCAGCAGAGAAATCCCTGGGGAATATCCTTTCGAGGGTCTCACTCCCGAGCGCCTGCGTGTGCGCGCGAGAGGGAAAATGAATAATTAGAGAACAGTTCCATGAAATCACTTACCGAAAAATTAGCTGCCCATTAAAGGGGAAGCGGTGAGGAGCAATCATGTAAATCCTACCTACACCCAACTGTAGAGGGGAGGCAGCGAGCTTGATTCCCAGCCCTGCGGCTGCCTGCTGGCATCGCCGTCCCTATCTCCCTACCCCGGGAGGAGAGAGAGAGGGACGCGTGGGTGTGGAGCGCAGTGGTTTAGTCCACACCCCGCAGCCTCCCTTCCCCAGGCAGCCTCGGGAGCCGCGCTCATTCTCCTCCCTCTCCCTGCCAGCCGGTGTGTCCGCGGCAGCGGGAGGCGGAGGCGGCGGGAGAGGAGGGGAGAGAGGAGCGGAGCGAGGAGAGGAGCGGCGGGCTCCGGGGCCGCCCGGGAGAGCTGCGGCGGCGGGAGACCCCCGAAGTCCGCGCAGCCCCCGCCGCCGCCACTGCTCGGCAGCAGCCGCGGCACCGCGCCGGGGTCCTGCCCTCCAACAGTTCCCGCTCCGCTGCCAGTGAGGAGGGAGGTGTAGGGGACACAGCTTTATTTTTTTTTTTTATTATAATTATTTTTCTTTTGAGGGGATGCTGAGAAAGCAAGCCATTCCCCTCCCGTGTAGCACATTGCCTGGGCGTTCCTATTATGGAAGTTAAGTGAGAAACTCTGCAGCTTGAACTGATTTGGGGAGAGAAAGGGAGAGAGAAAGGGGTAGGGGGAGGGCGAGGGCGACAGGCAGGCAAAATAGCCGAACCAAACCAATGGTTTTCCTGCAAAGTGCCGGGAAGTTTGTGGAGCACTTTCTAGGAATCAGGTTCTTTCTCAGAGTCTCTCCTTGTCTTCCGAAGAAAGAGCTTGCTTTTGGATTGCCATGGATCCTAAAGAGAGTCTTAGACACACTTGAATAATTCCTCTGCTTGGGCTGGATTGGTGGGAATTTAGGAAGGAGCGTGTGTGCAAAGCAGAAGCCTTCGGAGCTCACTCGCTGCTGCTCTAATCTGTATGGATCTAAAAGTGTCACATTCAAGACCTTTGCATCTCCAGCTTTTGAATTGAAGGTTTCCCTTTCCACTTTAAGTAGCTGCTAGGAAACTGAAAACTTTTGGACCTACCTCTTACTGGCTTTGGATACTTTTTTCTTTTTTTCTCCTTTTTTTTTTTCTCTTTACTTTTTTTTTTCTTAAAAAAAAAAAATCTCTGTGGAATGGGTCTCGCAAGCGATCGGGATTGTTTTTAATATGTCAAAATGGGTCTGCTGACGCCACTCCTGCTCTTCGGATTTGCATTTTTTCAAGTCTATGGTAAGTTCGCTTATTTTAGATATGTCATTTCTGTACAGAAATCCCCTTCATCTGATTTTGATTTGGGACAGCACATGGATGGCATTATAAGCTTTAACATTACAGAGCCCTAAGTTTGTTCCTGGTATAAAAATGGTATTTGGGGAGGGAGGGATCGGAAGAGGGAGACTATGTTTCCAGTAAGCAGCCCTTCCCATCTCCTAACTTAATGGAAAAGCAGCTTATGAATGGAAAAATGTCAGCTTGAGGTGGCGAGCAAAGAGTAAAAAGCTACTGTGATAATCTTTTATTTGGGGGTGGGGAGTGGGAAGGGGGAAAGGAAAAGCAGAGAGCTGTTGTAGCTGGTATTACTTTGCCGCCTTCTATTGTTAAACTTTCCAGCGAGAGAGCCAGCTGATGAAATAAATAGGTTAGCCCTGCCTCGGCTCCAGGTGAGGCGGACTGGCGGATTTCCAGAGTCCCTCAGCGCCTCGTTCGGCGCTGGCGAGCGGCAGGAAGGGAGGGAGGGAGGCGGGCTGGGAGCGCGGGGCGGCGGCAGCGCGGCCCCGACCACCCCGCTCCGCCTCCGCCCATCTCCGCCGAGCCGGGCAGGTGGGGCGGCAGCGTCTCCCCATCAGCTGGTCTATCCTCATTTCGAGCTTCCCGGAGGGAGGGTTTTCATGAATCTTAGCGACGTCTGGGGAGAGGGTGGGTTTCCTTATGAACACCGCCCCCCCTCCTTTGGGTGTGCTCTGTAACGTTTCTTGTGGTTTCGAGTTTAAGTACTGGATGGGGAGCTGTGAATTATCATCTTGGGGAAGTACGGTTTAGCAGGGCGAGAACTTTAGTGCAAGGGTAAATTGCCTTTCAGAGTAGGGGCGGGCGCTGTGCTGCTGCACAGGCGGTGGATGCACTACAGCAGCTCAAGCACACGACTAGGAGGGACTAGCATGCAGCTCTACAGAGGGTGTGCTGGCACCAAATGCTCGGAAGCCTAACTAGCATTGGGTATTTGAAACTAAGTCCTTTAGGCTTGAGGTGAATACAGTGTCTAGGACCCTGGATGGTTTTGACTGTATGTCAGAGCAAACTCAGTTCCAAGAAGCTGTTCACAGCATTTACTATATCACTCCGGAGGCAAGAGCTTGGGGTTTATTGTTTGCAGTCACAGGCTGCTTTGGGTGTTTCTCCACCACCCCCTAGCAAGAAAGGAGGCAAAAAAGCAGAGTGACAGATTCAAGTACAGTTTTACCTTGGGTGCATAATACGCTGTGCAGTTTAATGTTCAGTTTGGTCAGTCGATGAGAAAATTTCTACATACTGTATGCTAAACTAAACAGGAGACGTTTTAACTGTGAAAGGATTTAACAGAACATTTATGTCTATCGGAGTAGTCATAGTTTTGCAGGGATTTTGTTTTATGTTTTGCTCTATTTTTCTTTCTGTTACAAATGATTCTTAAGACCACTGATATTGGAGGTATCTTTGTGTACAAACTGCAAACATCAGGTCATAGAAATGTAATTATTAGTAAGTATTTAAAATTGTATGTAGCTAGAAGAAATACAATTAAAGTGCTCAGTAGAAGTGACAGAGTGAATCAGAGGAGCTTGGTGTTACAGAATGTAATTAAAGTACCAGGCTGTTTGGAGATATATGAAACAAATGCAATTAACCAGCTCGCTGGAACGACAGGAGCACGACATAATTTATTCGAGTTTTGTCATGGGGAACACATGTAGAACCTTTGTTCTGGTTTAGGCTTAAGAGGGTGGGGCGGTGCAGGTGAAGCACGCAGCTTATTTAGAGCCAGACCATTAGAAAAAATGGCCAACAAGCAGCCTGGAATATATGTGATACTCCCCTTTTGTGGGAGAATATTACAGAGACTGTCAAGTTTGACTACATTAACAACTCTCTGAAATAAATAAATAAAGAGCTTTGTGGATAGCACATCATGACCAAGTAGATATAAGCTGTTATTGTCGAAATGACTAACAAGTAGCTTTGAAGAAATACTGGCAGGCAAGCTTGGCACACAGTGCTTTTGTCTCTTTAGAAGCATAGTAATTACGATCACATCTTAGGCTGACATGTACCACTAGTTGCTTTGAAAAGATCTCTATCAACATCAGCACCATTTGTAAAGCTTTAGTTTAAGAATAAAAGGCAAAACCCAACAGACTTCTTGTTTAATAGGTCCTTGGTTTGTTCTCTGTGTTTGAAAGTTACCTCTGAGTGCATTTCTGGGTTTGAGGGGGTTTTGTTGTTGGGTTTGGCTGGGCTTTTTTGTTTGTTCTTTTGGCAAGAGGTCCAGACGTAGAACTGTAACATTTGAGACATGTTAACCATTCTTTTCCCTCCGAGTTTAGTTTTATTTAGTGATTCAAAAGCATTATAGATCAAAATGATAATCTTTTTCTTCTAAAGATATTTTTGCTGTCCATGGTTTTAGGACATCTGAAAATTGCACAGCTCAATGAAGGTGGCAGAAAACATGTGCTACATAAACATACGTAGATTTTAGGGTTTTTATTACTGTGCTTTTGATTTTCCTGTAACACTGCCCATGTTCTTGCACTCTGATGAGGGAATAACTTCAATTCTCTTTTTCTTTAGCTATCAGTCTTGGTTATTGTTCTTGACACAAAGCAAACAAAGAAAAAATCAAACACAAAAAATCCCAAATACCAAAACGCACACACACACACGCACACACACACACACACACACCCCTCTCCCAAACAAACAACAAAACAGACCACTAGACAGAGTCTGCACCATAAAGTAAGCCACTAGCTACTGGAGTTAAAAGAGTTTCATATGGGTTTTTAATAGTGTTCAGTTGGTTGGTCTTAATGTTACGTGTTATGTTATCTTTCTTCCAATAATTAATGAAGTTTAAAAGAACAAATATTAACAGAAAAGGTAACAACTGACATGAACAGAGGTTTTGGTGGTCCAGACCCTGGCCTGGTAGGACTCATAAGTACTTTCAATGAAAATGACAACCTTTTTTGTCAGAGCTGGCTTTTAGTCCCTTGAAAACTGCAAGTGTGATGCTGTTGAATGGGTGAAGGTGTTAAAGATGTATGAGAATAACTCTGTAAAAACAGCATTTTATCACCATAATATATTTCAAAAGCACTTCTTTCCTTAATGAAAAATGTGCATCTGAAATGGTGTGGTGGCTGCAGTATTCTGTATTTCTTTTCCTTTTTATTTTTTTAAGTTAATTTTACTTCTTCATGCCAATGAACTACACATCTGTGGTGTTGTGCAGGTCCCTGTTGCCTGTTGGAGAACATGGCTTACATATAAAGCTGGAGTATATTTTTCCAGTGAGTATTTGAGCTGACAGGGTCTTGATCTCTCATGTGAGTTTTGCTGTTGATGGATAACCTTTGCTTCTGTGGAATGTGTGCATTTTAATGCTTTAAGAGTAAAATTCTGAAGAGTTTGCAGTTTTGTTTCTTTTACCTTGTTCTTCCATAGAACCCGATTCTGAAGAGCATTTAAGTACTTCCATCTCACTGAAGTTAATAAGAATTTAAACACATGTTCCAAGTTAATCATCTGCTTTAAAACTTTGCTGAGTAAGGATGAATTTATGCCTATGATGACAGGTTTTGCTGAATTAGTCTTAAGATTTTGCTTTCTTTACTTCCTGTCTTCTAAGTTGTCATTGCAACAATATGTTTTTATGTGCAGAAAATAAGCAATGAGGGAACCTTGTCATTGTACTTCCAGAGAGGATTTGCTTGAAAAGTAATATGATAATCCAGGTACTTTGGTTTGTGTCTTTGCTAATTTGGAGCTCTGCTAAAGGTCTGATACTCCACAAATCTTTCTAAAAACTTGAAATTAAGGGGTTTTAAGCCTTCATGTGAGTTGCACTGACTATGATAATCTTTCCATTAGGAACTCCCTGGAATGATGAGATTGATGTTGCTCAGGGAGATTAAGTTTTAGCAATGCAGGCTAAAGATATGTAACCTTAAAAGTAGACAAAAGAATTTAAGTACATTTTTAAGGATGCATAAAAAGTATCAAGGAGAGGTGCCAAAAAGTGTGATGAGAGGAAAAGGAGGCTTTGGCTGGTCTGTCCAGTCAACTCCATTTCCAGGAGTCATTTTTCCATAGCAATGCTACATGGGCTCATAGCCCTGAGTTTGAGATGTGCTCTGTCCGCTGCTGAACCATTTAGTGGAAATTACTAAAGAGTATGCAATGGCTTTTTAGCCATTTGTTACCCTTGAATTGCTATTCAAATATTGATCTGGGCTAAATAGATCGCTAACAGGTTCTGTGCATTCTGTTTCAGGCACCTAAGAGGACGCTGCTGTCAGGTTTTATCTGTTATCTCAGCTGGCATGGCAGAGGTTGCTCTTCCTGTGGCTGCCATCTGGCTCACACCTCTCACACCAACCTTGGGGAGGTTACTTAGTGATCATATTGATGCTGTTTCTTGCCAAGAGGCTCCGTTACTGGTGTGCTTTTCTACATTTCTTTAGAAATCTCTTTATTTCACAATAAGGCCAAATAAAGCAAGTATTTATTCTTGCCAAATAAATAAATAAAGTGTGTTGGCTTTTTGGTTTTTTGCTTGTAACTGAATTTTTACAGTACCCTTTTATTGTTACATGAGGATTCTTGCACTTACGTTTTGACAGTACACGTGCCTTGTGTGTTCAAAACAATTTGTTTTGGTATGTGGATGGGTACAGGATCTGATCTTAAATCACTACTTCAGAGACAATGTTGAGAATACCTTTTATGCAGGATAGTCATGTGGATTGTTAGTTATAAGATCTTTGAATGCAAAATATTTGTATAGAAATAGAGATTTGCTGATGTATATTTAGTGTCACCATCTTGACTCTGACACTTGATTTGTACTGTAGCTTGTGGACTCTCTGCCCTTGAAGTTACATGGACAGATATAAGATTGAGTTTAGTGTTGTCCTCACCTCAAACTGTTTCCTTACAAAATAACTGCTAATCACCCATGGTTAATAACTTTTGTTGTTATAGTGGATAATTAAATAAGGCCAGTTAATTTAGGTTCTGATCTGCACCACTGAAATCTGTAAGAGTTTTGCTGTTGAGTTCATAGAACACCGTGAAAGCAGGCGATGTTGTCTTGGCTTACTGTCATCGGAATCTTGCTACAAGATGAAGCTGGGTTGTTGTTACATGCAACATTACAACTACATAAATACTAGAGGGTACAAGCGCACATTGATGCCTCAGTTCTGCTCACTCCTTTCTCTTTCCTAGAGTGCTCTCTTTACTAGAGCAGAGTTTCCCTTTGAAACCATTAAGCTGATTCTTGTGCTACGTTGTGTATGTAAAGATACGTATTCTTAATGTTTTTTCAAGCCAAAAGTTCATGAAGTAAAAAAAGGCTTTTTAATTCCATCTCTGCAGCTTATCTTGGCATTGCTGCTGTGGAAGAGATCCAAGATGTTATCTTAATTTTATTAAAATAATAGCCTTCATCAATAAATACATGAACAACAATGGACAAACTAACCAGTAGTACCCGTGTAATAACCTGCTGATACATATATTGAGCTGCTGTGATCTGATGGCCAAGGCTTATTGAGATTCATCTCTGGGTTCTGGACAAATGTGAAATGAGGTTATTCATCTAAACATTGTTCTGGCAGAAGTATCTTGTGCGTGTGCATTGAACTTGCAGCTCTTTACCACTCTCTCCCAGTCATTTTTAATTTTTTCTTTTTTTTTTTTCTGAGCAAATTTTCTTTTTTTGTAAACTAACTAAATAATAGTTATTATCTGCAGATCCCTGATTTAAGACCTCTATTTAACTCGATTGTAAGACAACTTTCTGCTTAGGTACTAGATAGGTTGGCAAACATTATTTCTTATTGCTTGTTTGCCTTGCTGTTTCTACCAGGAACCATCATGTCTCTGGCTTGCTGATAACTGAAGGTCACTCTTATCTAGTGATTCCAGTGTGTATTTTGTAACCCATCAAGACTGTGTGCATGCAGGTGCTATTGCAGACTTTCAGTGCTATTATTTGTGGTGGCTGTGGGGATACTCCTTCAGTTCTGCCTCCCCTGAGTGATGACTGGAAGAACACAAAATAATCTTCGGATTTATTCCTCATTATTTTCAGGTGCTCAATGCACAAGACACTCTTCCAAGCTTGATTTGGAGCAATCTTAATGACATGTTTTATTTGCTTGCAAAATTACCTTTGTCAGCGAGTCTTCATTGTACCACTTCAGTTCCAGCAGAATTCTTCAGTCTGATGACAATGAAGGACCTGCCATTGTGCTACTTTATACTTTTTCATATCTTTCTTTTACTTTTTCTCCTCACTTTTATTCAGATTATTTTGGAGAACAGTCTATTTGGTCTGATATATGGAGGTGAACTGGTAGGATGAGTGGGGATGCCAGGAGCTAAGTATGATCTCACTCATTAGAGACTACCTAGATGGTTGTGCCACCCTGTCTGTTGCAGCATATGTTCTTTTCATTTGTATTTAGGCATTGCCTCTATAGCTTCAGTGCAGTGTGCCAAGGAGAGAAGAGCATCTCTGTGATGTGCCTGTCATAAATGCAGATTGGACAAATAAGTAAGGAATAAATGGCCAGCAGCAAGTTGTAAAACACAGCGAGCTGTGGTTCACTTCTATTAATCACTTGCCATTGATTGCAAGAGAAACTGAGTGGAAAAAAATTTAACCTTTTGAAACCAAAATGTCAGGTAACTAACATCAGTCAACTTGTTCCTCATTCATAGTGAATGGAGGGACAGTTCATGCCAGGGTACCAGAGGTACTTTTTTACTGCTGTGAAAATGTCAAGAGTTAAAAAGCAGTTATGAAAAGTATTTTAATTGTGTAGGAGCCCTATAATCATGGATTCTCAGGCTGTCATTCTGGGCAGTTTTCAAGGTCCACATGTCCTGTAGCCCAAATGACATCATCCTGGCAAAAGGAATGGTCAGTTTTAACAGTGTGTTTTACTCTGAAGAGAATTCTATTGCTAAAGGAATGGTCAGTTTTAACATTTTGTTTTATCCTGAAGAGAATTCTGTAACTAAAGGATGGATGATAGTTTCTTTCAGTATTATGAAAAATTCAAATGGCATAGCAAAACTCTTGGACTAAGACCTAGTTGGAAAAAGTGTGTTTCTTCACCTGGACTGCCTTTCCCTAGAGAACTTGATCTCTTTGGGATTGTCACTCCATAGTAGAGTCTGCAGGAAAAGGATATATGGTTGCATCCTCCTTCTCACTTTCCAGAGTGTATCATGTCACCTTCGAGACTTGGAGATGCTTATTGTTCCTGTGGGTACAGTAGCACTGCCCTGCTCTGACATTCTGGAGAGAGAAATTACACTGTAAGATGGGAGAAAAAGTGGGATAGCAGCCTGATTCCAGGTCCATGGCTTGATGGAGAGAGACAGCCAGCAGAGGAGCTGGGTTAGTGTCGGAAATGAACAGGGGAGCAAAGCCCCACTGTCATGCTTACCAGGAGTGCTGATCCCTGAACACTTCAGGGTTGTTTCCTACTCCATATGTTTAGGCTTTTATCATTGCAATGTCATTTGTACATCACTTATCCATGAAGTGAATAAGTTTTTCTGTGGAATTGTTTTAGTCCAGATTTGTTTGGAGTGGCTTCAGGAAAACGCTAATTTGTAGTTTGATGCAGTGAAACTAAGGTCTGTGCTGGCTTTAACCTGATACACTGCAGAAGTGCTGTGATAAATTGGCTGGGGCTTTTTGTATATATGTTTTTATGATATGTAAGAAGGATTCAGTGGACTAACTAAAATAGTTGGTTTATGTCAAGGCAACAGCTATTAAACAAAGGACTTTTAGTGGAAAAAAATTAACTGTCAGAAATACTGCGGGCTGCATTTTATCCTTGATCTGTGCATCTATCCTGTTACCAAACTGGGTTTTAAATTATAATGCTTTGTTTTTTAGCTAGTCAATGTGATTTGGCAATTCAGATGTATGTCTGAATTACAAAATTCTGTGGCTTTTTTTTTCTTCTGCTTGAATTTGTTTCATCATCTTAAACTGTGCAATGCGGTCTTTACCTAATGAGATCAGACAATGTGTTCTGTAACATGTAAATCCTATCCATGGGGTAAAATCTCAGCATTTAGAATAGGAGTATCCTATGATAAAATGGTCTTTTAGTGCTGTTGTGTTTTAATCCCTAAGAATAGTTTTCTCTGTGTATACATCTAGATTAAAAAAAAATAAATCTGTGTGGAAAGATGTGTCGCTGTTGAGCGCTAGCCGAGTGCAAGAACCAAACTGGATTGGGTGAGGCGGAGTTCTGATTTTATTATTTAATTCTAAAACTTATATAGACTTCTAAAAGTTTCTCCGGATTGGGTCAATTCAAAACCTCCCCCTAGGCCCATAGGCCAGGTAGAACTGTCCATCTTTCCAGAGACAGTTTCAATAACATCCAAACCTTATCTTTATTTATAGAACACAGGGAGAAGAAGAGAAAAATTCCCATGGGAAAGAATCTGTGCTACCACAAAGATGATTAGAAGTGTATGTAGATATAAGTAAAGAAAACAACTTTAGAAATTGTCAGGGATAGAATTTATGTCCCTGAAAGCAAAACTCTAAACAGTAGTAGGAACCATTAGAACACTGAATTAAAGGAAAATGAAATGTGACAAGTAGGCAAACAGATATTTAATTAAATATGAATCAGTGTAAACTAGAACTGCTTATTATTGTTATTATTTACTGACTCTTTTTTGACAACTGCTCGATTTAGAATGAAATGCAAAATAACATATGTCTGCCTTTGTATGACCCCAAATATCTCTGTTCTCCCTTTCAGCAGACAACATGCCTTTTTTCCCCCTAAGTGATTTTTGGGTTGCTAGGAGAAGTGCAATGGTCTGCCCTGCTCTTATCCAGCAGTAAAACTGAAAAGTGTATTGAGGTAAAGAGAGGGGCAAAGCACAGTGTAGGCCATGAATCACAAGTTGTCTCTCATATGTCCACTTTGTTCCCACTTTTTCTTTGAAAGCTTTTGTTTTTACTAATGGTGTTCCTTTCCAGCTGATCTCTCCAAGCCATTCAGAAAGTAATAAAAAAAAAAAAAAATGTGCTGTTAAGAGTCCACTCAGAGGAACAAAAAAAGGAGGGGGAGACTTTGAGACTTATTCATGGGGCCACAGTGGTAGCAATGCACAACTCAATGAATGGCTTCAGTCAGCTGCTGTTAAACTTAGGTGATTGATACCTTCTGGTTTTTCCTAGAGCTAGAAAAGTGTGCAAAAAGTCTTCATAGTGGTCCTGGCAGCTATAATGCAAGATACTGAAGTTGTTTACGAACTATTTCAAGCGGCAGAATATTCTGTAATCTTGAAGCATTCAAGTAGTAATGTTGCATTATGTGTGCATAATGTGTTAAAGTCAGAAAGGATTGTTGGTAATTGTGGTACTCTTGTTCTACTTTGTGAAACCCGTTACTTTCTTAATCATGCTTTTTCAAATAATTGTGTACTGTGACAAGAATCACTTGACCATCACCTCCTACAATGATCCAAAAGTGGCCTCATATGAATGTCACTGGCTACTTTTAAACCTTGTCAGTTAGAAATGGTTGTATGTAATGATGTAATGGGTATAACTATATTAATAGACTATCAAAATCATGAGAGTTATGGCAGACTTCACTTGAAATTGATTGCAGGATGAATGTATAGACAATACATACTTTCCTCAAGTGCTTAATGAAACTTAGCTTGGAGAGCTGTCTTAAAGCAATAATTATATCTCTCAAGAAAGACTGCTGAAGAGGTTGGGTGTGAGTTCTGTGAATGAGAAAACTGAGCATGTGGCTGCAGAGATCTGTGGTTTAGGCTATGGAAACAGTTGGCTGCCTGTGGACAGAGCAGGCCCCTGTATCATTCCTTACCAGGAGTAAGGGGTGAGTGGCCAAGGGTCTCATTACCAATTTAAAATGTTTTGTTGACTCAATTTAGTGACATGCAGATAATAGAGAAATTCAATGATGATGTACTTGGAAAAACAGTGCAGCAACTTGTAACGATTTGTTATTCCCATAGGGACAAAATAGGTTTCACCCATATTTTCAAGGCTATTGGGTGACCTGGCAGTACTGGATTGAATCCCAGTGTAATTTAATGGAATTTGTGTCTATTTAGGTCAGGGCTGAATTTGCCCCCAGGGAAAGATGAAAATAGAAGAGTTGTAAGTTAAATTACAGGGAACTGGCTCTATCTTACAGGCTGCTAATGGGGGTGGGAGTGTGTGTGGTTCTTTTGTGTGTGGTGGGATTTTTTATTTTTCTTCCTGATCCACACAGACTTTAGGAGTAGTTTAAATACCATCCACAGTACAGCTGAGTTTTAGTTACTTCCATGAAACCTGCAAGTGCTGAGACCCAGAATTTTTCCTCCATTAATGACAGCAGATGTTGCCTCAGTCATTCTTCAGTGTTACCCCCAAAGCACTGTTGTCTTTCTTCCTGCTGAGTCCTTCTTCCTACTGAGTACTGCATGGGGAAACCGACACAGTTTTGTCACTGCATGTGGATATTGGTTAATGAATTTGGATTAGCTATTAATATGTTAATGTAAAAGATGTGCCCAGTATCACTTAGGAACTCCATGGCAGAAGGAAGAGTGAGATTTGGTCTCCAAGAACACAGCTGATGGTGGGAGAGGTGTGCAGTTGTTTATAGTGGAGGAAGAAGGGTCACTTGAGCTGTTTCTGCTGCTTCTGTATCTGTTTGACATTTAAAACAAGGCAATTTTTGAGGTATAGGAAGATAAGAATGGAAGAATGGCAGACCATTAAATATGTCTTCTAGTAATAATTTCCCTTCCTGTTCCGTGATAGTCCTGCCACACTGAATTATGAAAGAGAAAAGAGATAGAGGGAGATTCAGCACTGCTGCTTTGGGACAGGGGTTGTGGGGGGAGCAGGCACTGCTGTGGTGGAACACTGAGCAATGCCTGTCCTTCCTCGTCCTTCCCCTCAGTCCTAAGGTATGTGTTTCTGGGAGTCTAAATTTGCTAGGGAAGGAGTCAGAAAAGAAGTGGTAGCTGTGCACTTGTCTGAAATTAGAGGAAACCTCTTGTAAGCGATAACATTTAGCTGAATGTTTTTCCTGTTGCATTTCCTTCTACATGCACCTCAAAGCTGAAGGAAGGACCATTCTCCAGAGAACTCGTCTGTTCCCCAGAGCCCAATGCATTTGTAGAATAAACTTCTTTCAGATTAAGTAGCATACCTCTATTTAAATAAGGAGCAGTTTATAGCTATGATATTGAAGTGGAAAAGCAAGTAAAGAAGGCAGGTTTGCATATACTTTTCCTGTCATATGAGACAAATCTATGACCATTTCTTACATTTACTTTCTCCCCTCCTGTTAAGTCTATTTCCTAGAGTTATGCTATGATGAAAGATGTGTGACTTTCTTGTCAAGCTTCATATATGACATCTCCTCACTGTCAGTGCTTTACATTTTTAATTGTAGAACATTTTCCTCTGCATAGGCCAGAAAATGAGAAATGCCTTACCTCACTACACAGGAATTAGTGGATTTAAAAAGTCTAGATTCATTCTAGGCCAGGGAGAAAAATGCGCTCTTGTATTTACAGAATTTCATTCCCTGTGCTCTTCATCTTCTCCATCTTCTGTGGTTCATTCATGTCACTTGCCTCCTGACATTTCATAGCTGAAGAGTTAATTCTATCTTGTTTTCTTGTCAGTTGATTCAGTTTATTTTCCAGCTCCTTTTCTGTTCTGTTCATTCTCCTTTGGTTGTTGCTTTCTAACCATGTTGCTTGAATATGAAGAATTAAAGGACATCAAGAGAGGGGGTGTAAGGTGGTGTTGGTGAGGGAAGTACTTTTATAAGAAACTTTGTCCTTTGGCAGGGTTACTTGGTGAATTCTCTGTGCATAGATAAAGTTCTGTGGAGGCATAATCTTCTGCCAAACTTAACTAGTGCCTCGAAGAAATTAAAATAAATTAAAATAAACTTAACAAATGTATGTGTGCTAGTCAAATTTTATGTGAAGTTGCAAAGAGGTACCTTCCTGAGCATTAAACTATTTCTTAAGTCTTCTTTCAGTTTTGGAACATACAAGTTTCCCCTCTGTCATGGAGAATTGTCTCTTTCAGTCTAGTGAGAACTACAGATAACTGTATTTATTCATGATTTGTTGAGTATCCTATTCTTACAAATGGTTGAACTTTCTCCATTTATGAAATATCGAGACATAGAAGGATAATAAACTTTAAGTATCAATGGATGTTTTTGTTAATGTTCTACAAACTTGTAAACAAAAAACAGCATTAAAAGGTGAGAGATACTGGATAGACATAAACTGATTAGTATCAACATTTGAGGAAATTATTGTGCTGATACTACTCTTGAAATAATTAATATTATTTGAGGACTTGATTTCTGTACCTTTATATAATCTATACATCATATTTGTGTATAAGAGAAGAGGAGACTGAGGGGAGACCTCACTGCAGTGTTCAACATACTCATGAGGGGAAGAGGAGGGGTAGGCACTGATCTCTTCTCTGTGACCAGTGACAGGACCCAAGGGAATGGCCTGAAGCTGTGTCAGGGGAGATCTAGGCTGGATATCAGGTAAAGGTTCTTCACCCAGAGGGTGATTGGGTACTGGAACAGGCTCCCCAGGGAAGTGGTCACAGCACCAGCGTGACAGAGCTCAAGAAGCATTTGGACAACACTCTCCGGTACATGGTGGGATTCTTGGGGCTGTCCTGTGCATAGTTTACTTCCTTATGTATAAGCTTTTTTGTAAATTGGTATTATATATAGGAAAGTAAACTTTGATGGACTTTGATGATCCTTGTGGATCAGAATAGTCTATAATTCTATGATAAGGCATTAAGTACTAAATATGTACTATACAAAATGTATTCTCTCTTCTAAGAGAATTCTCTTAATTTACTTAATTTACTTCTAAGAGAATTCTCTTAAAAAACTGGATGAAATACTTTCTGGGTTTAAGTTTTTTTGTTTTGGTTTGGTTTTTTTTTTAAAAATTCACAGTTGCTCTTAGTCTTATTGAAGAATAAATTTTACTTTTTGTAGTGCAAAGTATATAAAACCCTGACTCAGTGGAAGATGTTGGGAATTTTGTCATCAGCATCAGTGGGGCCACAGTTTTGCTTTTGGTGCGGTTGGCAATGTGGGAGGTTAATGCTGAGAAGGAAGTTTTCTTTGTTGGTTTAGGTTTGGTTTTTTTTATGATTATACAAAGCTTAAGAGAATGACTTAAAACTAAATATAAAGTTGTAATCAGGAAGTTAACAGATGCCAGAAGCTTCACCTGTGCTCCATTAGAAAACTAGTGGGAAGCCAAGACAAAGATGTACAACAGATGAAGCAATAAGCAGTGTAGTCAGCAACTTGAGAAAGAAGTCTGTAACACCATGAAAGCTACATTTATTTATTTCTCTTCAAATAGAGGCTGGCTGTTGACTTATGGTAACCACTTTTAGCTGCATCTGCCCTGAGGACTAAAATTTTTACTATTAGAGCAGCCAAAAATCTATTTTAAAACCAATTTGTAATAAATTTTGCAAATTAGAAAGGCAGGGGCATTATTTGACAACAAATTCCCTTCATGCCTCTTAGCATTTGTGTCCAGGTGTCTTACTGGACTGCTTGGTATTCCCAAAACAAGGATGAGGGTGGAATAAATTCTGTCACTCTTTGGATGAGGAGTTATAACTCTTGTGAATAATTACATTAGCATTATTATGGATTATAATTATCCTGAACACAGGAGTTATCAGACACTTGAAGGGAATGGAATCGTTAAGGTTAGTAAAGAGCTCCAAGGTCAACAAGCCCAACCTTTAACTGATAACCACCTTGTCAACTAAACCATAGCACTCAGTGCCATCTCCAGTCATTTCTTGAACACTTTTAGGAGTAGTCATTCCACCTTTTCCCTGGGCATCCCCTTCCAATGTTTATCAACCCTTTCAGTGAAGAAATTGCTCAGCCTGTAC
Source organism: Aleadryas rufinucha (assembly GCA_013397815.1). Lineage (NCBI taxonomy): Eukaryota > Metazoa > Chordata > Aves > Passeriformes > Aleadryas > Aleadryas rufinucha. The sequence continues at coordinate 706,296 of VZTH01003626.1, forward strand.
ACTGAGTACCTGGAGAGAAAATAGATTCTTTAATATTCTGTGCTGTGTCAGAAGACTTTTCAGATCACAGTTTACTTTCCTATATTTAAGCTTTTTTATAAATCGGTATGAATTGGTTGCATATGCATGTGATATAAATAAAACCTAACTGGATGTTATAAGCCAAAGAAATAAATCAGCAAGTGATTCTATTGCATGTTGTATTCTTGGTACAACTGTCTTGGAGAGCTATAAATAGATATTGCTTATTATTTTCACTTGCATTTATTTTTGCTTTAAATGGCAAATGCAACTATTGTTAACAGACCTCAAAATTGCTTGGAGGATATTTACTTAGATCATTTTGAGGAAAAGAATGAATGTCCTTATTAAAGTATTTGTTAATAGTGTCTGACCATTGGGACAGGTAGATAAATTGTCAGTACAAATGACTAAAGTTGGGTTTTTTTTCATATCTTCAAAAAAGAAATTTTGTAGAGGGTTTGTAAGCACTTTTCCAAGTGCTTATACTATGAGTTATTTCTTAGTGAAAAAAGAAATACCCAAGAGGGGGAAAAAAAATCACAGTAGCAGTTTCAAAAAGTAACAAAGTAAAACAAACATAATAGAAAAATAAATACTGTCTTACAGACATATCATTACCTTCTTTTGCTCCTTTCCAAATATGTCAAAATCAGCAAAAATACTGCTGTAGTTTCAGTAACATCTTCTTTAAAAGTATGTCTTGCTGTTTTTGTTTTATTCTTCCAGTAATGGAAGAGCTTTTGCTTTGTAATGATTTTTGGAAGCTTTGCTCACTGCCAGTAAATATGGCAAAAATAGGATAGATCAGTCCACTGAAGTGTTTGAGTGTTCATGGAATATATAACTAATATAATGTAAATGCCACTGGCTCTTGTTCCCCTTCCTGCTCATGGGGGAAAATTGATACCTCTGCTTCAGAATATTTCATGTTGATAAAATGAGATGGACCATGATGATAGAGCTGGCTGTCTGGCACCGTGGCTGTCTCTTTGATAAACCAAATATTTGGAACTTTTAGAGAAATACTGTTAAAACATAGTGTTTCTGACACCTGGTACTTCTTGCTCACTCCAGTGAGACACTTTGGAGGTGAGTGAGATGACAATTCAGAATTCAGAATATTGAGACTTAGTGAGATTCCTTTATTATATAATAATAAAGTTGTTATATGAAGATGTTATTTACATATATGTATATGTTACTATATAAAAAAGTTATTAATAAAAGTAGTAAACAGAGAGCAGTAGAGTTGCTGAATTTTTTGCGATAGAATTTTAACTTTTGTTTGTATAAGCAGAGATTCACAGTATACCTTAAAATCTGTATTTATGTTTATTTTTGACCTTTCAAGTGGTTGGAGGAATCAGACTAGTCTTGCCATAGAAATTGCAGAATGCCTCCAAACTACACAGTGGGAAGGATTAATGAAAAAAGTCACTCTGCAAAGTTAAGTACAAGCGTCTCCTTTCAAGGAAAGAAGTTATTTATTTATTTATTTATCTCCAATACCAATTTTACAGTATAAGATACAATTTCATGCTTCGAGGTCCAAATAAAAACAGAGACCAAAAAAAAAAAAAATTTCCTCAGACAGAGAATAGATTTCAAAATCCCTTCAAAAAATATTGAGAGATTTTCATGCCTGTAAGTAACGGACCTTGGATTTTGTTAAAAACTTACAGTGAATGAAATGGAGTTAATGTATTATAAATCTTAACTGCAGTTCTGAGAGCTGTTACATAATCAAGGCGAAGAATCTTTTGGACCAAAGATAAACTAGTCACTTGAACAATATAAAATTAAAATTCACTGAATATTTATCTGGTTTTATGTTGGAAATAAGAGGGTGCAAGTCTTGACAGTTGTAGCAAAACTGGACTCGTGTCTAGGCACATGATTATAGCCTGTTCACTAGCTGGATATTCACATAATGTTAAAACGCAAAGTGCTAAAAGAAGGATCATTGTTGTATCTCAAAACCAGCACTTAAAACAACAAATAAAGCAAGTTAAATCTTTATTCTGCTTGCACTCTGTCCATTGAGAGGCTTCTGAAAATAGAGCTATAGGTAACTACCTGATGTCTCAACTCTGTATACTCCATGAATTGCTGGACCCCAGTTATGTGATAAGTCTAATTAAGTCAGGGCCCATATATTGATGACATACTTTGGATTTCACTGGCCAATACTCCTCTAGACATACCATGTCACATTCATTTGCGTTGTGCAAAGATTGATAGGTAATGAACTGCACCAGCTCTCGTGTGGTGTGAGGATGCCATACGTGAAGGAGGCAGTTGTCCACTTCTGCTGTGGAGGGAGTTTACGGTGGCTGTGTGGCACAAGATGTGCCAGACTGTCTCCTTTTGCAGTCTTCCTAATTAGTAGATCTTGGTCAAACCATGAGGAATAGTGTGGGATCTAAACTGACAGAGCTGTGTGATGTTCTTGCGCAGGGTTTGCCTGAATGTTGAATGATACATTGGTAGGGTTCAAGCAGCAGGAATGCTGGTTTCATAAATTCAGGTGGATTTATGAACCTTTATATTACAGACAGCTCTTGTCTATGGGAATATCCTTTTGAGGAATTAATTCTTTCATTCACTAATCTATGTTCTTTCATTTACTATTTCATTCTATTGTATGTGTGTGTTTCAAAATGCTTTTCAATTCAAGCAGCTCTTGGGGGAGTGGAAATCTGATGTCACTTATTAGTGTTATTTGTAAGCTAGAAGTGATCTCCTAATTTGAGGAATTTCAATTATCATCGTGCCTCCTATTGATTAGGTTTTGTTATTTTAGGGAAATTGGCCATCTTTTCAAACTGTAATAGGACTGAAACTCAGCCACTGAAAAAATGGTACTAACCTTTTTATTTTGTATGAGACATAGAAGGCATAGAGTTTTGAGGGTAAAAATGCAATCTGAAAGATGTAATTTTAAAAATGAAAGAGTGAGGTTTGTATTTATTGTAAATAAGAGGTATGGGTGAATTGTTGGATCAAGTGGTGGCCTTTCACCTCTAAGGCAACAGCTGAAATTAATCCTTAGATCCTAAGTTAATTGAGATAAATGGTTTTAGCTTTGTCCCTGGTGTAAAGTAGTCCATATTACAAAATTGCCATACATCTGTTTGTACAAACTTGGTGTAATTGGCATTCTCTTAGGACTGAGTTGTCATTGAGAGTGGACTATTTCTTATTGCTTAGGAAGGTGTTCCCTCTAGGTCAGGGTAAATGTCATCGTTGGATCTGTGAAGGAAATCTGCTCTTGCCTCTCTTAATAATCCATAACTGACAAATTTGTCAGAAGTGTTTTTAGTGCTATAGCTGTTCTTTTAAATAAAGTAAAAAAAACCCTTTGGTATAAAGAAAGTAAATCAGTAGGACACTGGACCTTATTTTCTTACATCTGGTAGGAATTCAGGTGCTTGGAGATGTTAAAATTGCCTAACTTACTATTTGCTTATGACAGATAGCCTTCAGTGGCGGTCTTGAACTTTATGAAAGATGGGCCTGTGGAGAGGAAGATAAATTAATGTAGAATACATTATTATTTACTAAGGATTACATTGAACTTCAGTTAAGGAAAGCATTTGGTTTTGTTTCCCATTTTCCTGGAGGATCTGTAGGAATTCCAGTTCATTCTCTTTTCTATTATTATGAGGGTGGTGAGGCACTGGCACAGGCTGCCCAGAGAAGCTGTGGGTGCCCCATCCCTGCAAGTGTTCAAGGCCAGGTTGGATGGAGCTCTGAGCAGCCTGGTCTTATGAAAGTTTTCCCTGCCCATGGCAGGGGGTTGGAACTCGATGTTTAAGGTTCCTTCAAATCTCACACCATTCTGTGAATTTATTACGAGTAGATGTGGCATGTGGGGACATGGTTTAGTGGTTGACTTGACAGGTATACAGTTGGACTCAATGATCTAAAAGGTGTTTTTCAACCTAAATGATTCTGGGATTCTTCCTCCAGAGGAAAAGCAATTTGTATCTTACTGCTTTTGGCTGGAGAGTTTTTGTTCTTTTCCTGCTCTTGCTCTGATATATTTTCTGAGCTGAACCTTTGGAGCTATAGAGTCCTGTACCTCACACTCTTAGCTGCCAGAGAATCTGGAGGAGTGAAGGATCAAAATACACTTTTACTCAGTGCTTCCTTTTTAACTCCAAGTGGGATGGGAAGTGTTGGGAGGCAGTCAAGGAAGATGTGTCTACATTTTGACCAAAATTCTGTGTGGTGTTATCCAAGGCAGTGTTCCAGGTGTCACTGTGCTAAGTGTTGTCTTTGCATACCTGGAGGACATGTCTTCCCAAGATCTTTGGATTTAGGTGAAAAAAAGTATTGCAAAAAGTATATTTGTAGGTCAGGAATTGGGGAAAAACTTCCAGGAAGACAATGGGTGATACACATTGAGTTCTGCTTGTTGTCTTGTGTTTTCAAGAAGAGAAGCAACTTCAAAATGGAATGCTGTCAAATTGCATATATTTATATACATTTCTGAGCTAGTGAGGGAACAATTTTCTTAAAGGGGAGAGGGAAGATTGCAGCATTTTGCTAGTGTGGATTTGCTTATGTTCCTGTTTCAAAGTAGAACACAAATCTCATTTATTTTGTATATTTTAAAAAAAAAAAGATTTTGAAAAAAATATTTTCAAAACATTTCTAGCTTGTCAGATGTCTCTCTATGTGAACAAATATTACTTTACTTAGTAGTATTTGGTTAATATTTATAAAATATGGAGACATACAATTGTAAAGGAATCAGAGAAACTGCCTCATATGTGTCCATAGCAGGATCCTACTTAAGAAGTTAGAGTAGATGTCTTAAATCAGTAAAGTTTGGGTTACATATTAGGTCAAATTTAATATATGTTTCAATATGTGCACCTTTTGTTTCAGTAAAAAGTGTCTGTGTGAACAGGAGGGGAGGAGAGAGGAGTGGGAAGAAAAAAGAAAAACACTTTTCTCCAATTATCAAAATCCCCTCCAAAACACGGAATGAACTGTCTTATCATAATATTCATGCTCATTAGTTACTGTGATTTCTGAGGATTGGAGATGGATAGAAATTTGTGGTACAATTGCTAAGGTGTGCAGTTTTAATAAAACAGGCATCTCATTTAGTCTTTTGCTGTTATCATGTGTGGAACTTATTGGCAGGAATGGGAGATGTGAGCTGTTCTAAGCCTTAAGTAGCTGAAAGGGATTAACCTTACACAGAGGATTTACTAATGAAGACATCACATTTAGACACACAGAAGGAAAGGAAAGTGAATTGGTGATCCAGAAATTATTCTATCTAGTTTCCTAAATGCTTTTTTCCCTTTTCATTCTACTTACAAATTTAGTTTATTGCATAAATGTAATTGAATCTTATTCTCCCGTGGTGTGTCCAGGCTTTTGTAGTAGTTTCACAGTAGCTGGCAGTCAGTAGAGTACTGTCTATGGACAGAGAGACATGGCAGTCAAACTGTAGGCTGTGATGGCAACCTGAGCAATTTTTGTTCTCCTGATACTTCGTTTTCATATGCTTAGGGCTAGATCCCACTACTTGAGCCAGTATATAATTTATTTTCAAAGGCTGATGCAGGTTATTTTAATCTTCTCTGGGATTAGTATGGAGGGGGAAAAAAAATCTTTAATTGAATACCCCTGTTTTGCTTCTATTCTGTAAACAAGTCCATTAGCTTTGTAGCTGGAGGCCAGGTGAGCATGATCAAGGTTTAAAAACAGAACAAGAAATCAAAGCCCAAGCAGGGGTAAGAAGACTCTCCATTGAAATGTAGGAAGATGGGGGGACAATTTCTTTCATGTTCAGTCTGTCTCTGAATGCTGAGTTGTGTCAATTTGGGAAGAGCAGAAGGAGATACACGTGGCTAGGTAGGCCCCTTCATTAAATTGTGGGTTTTTTCCTGAAGGATTTGTGAACTTGTTGGAATGCACTAACTTTGTAGGCTGAGATTAAGCACGCATCAAAAAGTTAAGAAATGTGCCTGTTTGCCTCTGATTCCTTCCCTTGCCTTTTTGCCATATCAGCTACAGGGTCTGTACTGAGTCAGCCCTCCTAGAGCTGTATTTCAAATGCATTTTTGCTGCAAAGGGTTGAAGCAGATTCTAAGCTGCTTTAGACCAGATTTTGGCTAATAGAGCATGAGGTAACTTTCTGTGCTCTTCAAAATACACTGATTTTGTTACTTGTTTTAATATATGTTTATGTACATGCATATATGTGATTGCAATTATTAAATGAGCTGTTGTGCTATAGGTGTTCTATTTTGCATGTAGGAAAAGATAAAAATGTCATTTGTGACAAAGAATTCTGTTATAAGGAGACTCAGTATAAAAGTGGAGAGTCATGTAAGAAGTAGCTTTTAAATACAGAAGGGTAAAGCTATTGCTCTGGCAACCAGTTCTGTAAAGCTGTGTAAGCTATTAAGAGTGTGGCGTTCAAAAAGAAGTTTATTCAAGTTTTCCAGTATATTAAGTGACTTTGGTCTTGCAAGTTATTAATGGTGGTGTTATGCACTTTCCCCAATACATTGTATGTGATTTATTTTATGTATTATTACTATAGATTATGTGTTTTGTAGATTATTGTTATTACTTCAACTTAATGAAAGTTCTCAGCCATTACTCTATAGTATTAATTTTTTAAAAAATCTTTAAGATGTGGTTTGGGTCACAACAAGAAAGACTCTTGTTTTTTGTCTCATTGTGGATAAACAACGCATTTTGGAAAATAAAAAAATGGGATAAGCACTTTGAGTCTTCCCAGCTTCTAAGTGTTTGTGGCTTATTGACTTCCTGAGGTGCTGTCTTTGTGGTTAACTTCTGTGAATATGGTCAGTTGTTTGTTTGTTGTTTTTTTTTTTTTAACTCAACACTTATTTGCTCTTTGCTTTTTGAGGTTTTTCTGACTAGAAGTAACAGAAGCATTTCAGCAAAACATTTCCTGTATTATGAGCTGATATCTGTCCCTACGTCAGTTCTTTTGCCCAGTGTTATTAAAGAATACTGACAGAATTTAAAGAATCACTAGAGGCATGGTTTTTTTCTTGCTACAGTCAAATGAAGCAATATTAAACAAGCCATAAGCTGGGTACCTGATGAGCAGGGAACTAAAATGGTTTTAAAGTGCAGGCAGTTCTGAAGTTTATTGCACCACCATAGTGATTTTCCCTAAAAAGTCAGTGATATAATCATTTGAGGTTGTTGCATTTGATATTGATGTTAACCTTTACCATAGCTGATAAACTGACTTTCTACTGGCAGGCATCATTAATAGGAGGCTCTCTGCTGTCCTGAATAATTTTCCTCACAATTAGCAGCATTGATCTTGTAGGTGCAGCAGCAGCTGAAATTCCTTGAGGCAATCAGGGAGGGAAAGTGGTTGAAACTCACCCTGAGCCACGTCAGTTTTTCCCATTTGACCATTGCAGCAATTACATTCTTCTAGTGCTGGTGTGTTGATTCTTAAAAGCAGTTTATTCCTCATGCTTAGATATATTTCACATGCTTTTAAGGTAAGCAGTGAAAGGCAAGGTTCACCAAGCTGTTCTGTGTAATATCATCTCTACTTGGTAAGCCATGCTGGATATGAAGATAATCTGTAAATTCCTTTTAGACAGAGACACAATGTCCTGGTATCTCAAATATAATGAAAGCCGTGGGGTTTTTTGTTGGGGAGCAGGGCCAGGGGAGAAAGGATTAAATAATTTCTAGTTGAAAAGCTGCCTTTATGCAATTTTAAATTAATATTGATTAGGACTAATGGAGTGGGCTCTGGGAGAGGCTTTACATACCTCTTGTGCCTACTAATAAGGTCTCATCTCAGATGCACAAAATCTCTTAAGGAAGTGAGTCATTTTTATCAAAGTTGGAAAAATCACTCTGAGCTTTTTGAGTGAGAATAACTCACCAACTGAACAAGCTTCAAAGCAAAAACTTGATACTGATGTGGGGGAGTAGCCTGCAGAGGGGAGCTGCAGAGCTGCTGAGGAGCACAGATGGGCAGTGCGGGGAGAGAGTGCTGTGCGAGACCATCTTGTGTTAAATGCAGGTCCTGATGCCACTCTTGGTGTAAACCTTTCTTCATTATCTTTATTATCTAGGGTAAGAATTGGTGATGGTTCATTTTGACAAAAATCTAATCTTGAGTTTTGGTGAAAAACAGCGTCCTACCTAAAATGTATTTCAACTTGTATCCACCTTTCTGTTGGCTGTAACATTCTCTCAAATTTGTATCTTCATTTTACTATTAAGAATGGTTTCAACAGGTGGGCAGTGCTGGTCTTAAATTTCTGTGGGGTGTGGTAGAACAACATGGAAGTTTTGAAAGAAGGGATGAAAGCAGACTACAAAGTACACGGATGGGTTACAGCTACTGAGTGCCTGGGAGACTGTGCTAGGACTTGCAGTGTGCTGTGAGGAGGAGTCTGGAGGAAGCACTGTTTAGGACAGCAGTCTTTCAGTGCATAGGGTTTGCTTGTCTTTGGGAGGTTGTCTCAGATGGCAGCAGGTTCTATTTGTCATGTTTTAATCAATTTGTTTAATATCAAGGATGCTTGAAATGTAACTTGATGGCTATTTTTGTTTTGAGAGACTGCAGGCAGTAAAGCAACATCTGACTTTACTGATAAAGGTGACAGGAGCACAAATGTGCAGTCCTGTAAGCAAATATAAGTTACAGAGTCCCCATAAGTGTTTCCTTATGGATAGTTCTGTTCATATTTCTAGTGCCTCCTACAATCTCAGGTGTTGTGGTGAGAGGCACTGCACTTGTGTTTGCAACACACAGCAATGGCCTTGTCTGAAGTTAAGCCTTCTCTGACAAAATGTGGAAAGCTTCTTAGATTGTTAGTTAGTTTTTCACTAGCTTACAATGCAAAGAGAAGTGTTACGGCTTGGTAATCTATTCCTATTGAAATCAGTTGTGAAACCTATAAATTTATTCAAGTTTAAGAAAAGGGCAATTATTTCCAGAGTAATGGTATCAGTAAATAAAATAACTGGTGGTATTGTCAGTGTCTTGCTTATTCCATGTGATAAAAATTGGGGCATTATCCCTATAGCTTGGGGGATGTAACATACAGATCCCGATTGAATCCTAGGTTTTTTGGTATAAACCCTGCTCTGAAACATTGTGGACCTTAATTTCTCAATCAGCCTATATGTGTTTGCAGCATCAATATTCTCAATCTTCTTCCAGACTTATCATGTAATTATCATCTTAAAGCAAATCAACTGTTTTTTCTTTTTGGAAAAAAAAAATCTATCTAGTGATGAAATTTGTGTCTATATATATATGTGTGTGCATATAGTTGTTAAATGGACTCTTTGCATCTTCAAAGGTATAAATTGGTTAAGATATTGTATTATTAAAAACTAGTACTCTGGGAATTTCCATGTGATGCATGTAAAATTAGTTTGAAATTATGAAAGAGTTTTGTTTTACAACTAAAGTAAAATTGGAGAAATAAGCTAGGCAAACCAACATTGCCTCTTAATAGCTCTAGAAACCTAGAGCTTCCTGACATTCCAGGAGGACAGAGGCTAAAGCTCAAACAGAGCAGATGAAGAAGTTGCAGGTGAATCTTGCCTATGGATGTTCAGTGGCATAGCAGGAGGACAGTGACGTTGGTCACACACTGTTGTAAGCCATCTGTGCATGCAGGGTACAGGTCAGGAAGACACCTTTGGAAGCTGACAATGCTATTTGTTACATGGGATTTTCATCAGTGGATCTCAAAGTGTTTCACAAAGGAGTTGTGGCCACATCTGCATTTTAAAAATAGAGAAAATTGAGGTGAGTGAAATCTCTGCCAGATATCATTATGATAGTAGAGTCTGGAGTTGAACTCATATCTCGTGTGTTCAGGAGCACATGTGGGTGCTGGAGTGGTATCTGTACCCTGACAAAATGAATGTGGCTTGGAAAGAATTTATGAGCATGGAATCCAAGCAAATAAATGTGTTGTCATCCATAGGGAGAACAAAGTGGTGACAGAAACAGAGAACGCTGTTTTGTAGCTCCCACTATGTTTAGCTGTCCTAATATATGATATCCTGTCTCAAAGTGACAGAATTTCTGTTGCTTTGATCCATAGGATAGCAAATCTGTGTCTATGGTGCTGTGCAACAAACATCAACATTTGGTGGTATTCTATTTCTACACTCTTTCTGTGAGGAAGTGTCCAGCTTACTTGAACACCAGTAAGATTAATGAAAATAGTATCTAAGGCCAGTTTAAGTTTGAAAATACTTCCAGGGGAGAACTTTAAAGGAAAATGATATATGTGATGGTCAAGGAAGATACACTTTTTATAACAGCAGAAGAGTGAAGATCCAGTTCATGTTGCTCAGTAAATGTATCATGCTTTGTTTTTTTGTTAGGAAGAGAATCACATGTTCAATTTTGGGGCACAATTTTACTTGTTTTATTACATTTTAATGTAGCCTTTGGAAATCATCAGAGTTATCAGTTTTGCTTTGAAAAAGCACATTCTGCAGACTGTGATAATACCCCTTCCTTTAGGGAGCAGCAGCAGGAAGAAGCAAAGACTAATGGTAGATATGTGTGAATTTAGTCTGGATTGAAATGTTCTTGGTAAAGATAATGTTAAACAGAAAATTTTACACTAAAATAAGCAAGAAAATTATTATTTGGGCTCTCAGATCTAAGGGAGGGAAGCTACACAGCTACCAACACAAAAGGATTTCAGAAAGTTTGTAATATGGTTAACCAAGTAAATGGGTTACAATCTGAAAAAAATAAATACTCAAATCATATTAACAAGGAATAAATTGATTGCCAGAGAACTTTGAAAGGCATTTTTATTTTCTTTAGTAAAGCGTTCTTATGTTTTTGTAAGTTTTTAGTATGTTCTTATGTTCTTCATATGTTTAGGATGTGTGTGTGAAGTTAGCCACTGAGGATACAACAGGAGAGATCAGAATGTGGCTTAGCAGGGCATTTTTTGGGAATGACAAGCCATTACATCTGCTTTGCAAGAGAATAGAGTAAGGCTGAAACTTCAGTGGAATGGAAAGTTTGTGCCAGCTTTCTGCAGATGGGGGCATTTAGCTTTTTAGCATGTGCAGTTCTAGATCTCATTTAAAACTGTGTCAGCAGAGACGACTCAAAGGTGATGACAAGAGATTAGTGATAACTTGGAAGAACTTCTAAGAGCAACTGAAAGGGAGTATGCCAGAGGAGATAAAAAAAGGATCAGGAGGGCTATTTTGAAAGATTTTTACTCATTTTTTACACATTTCATCCTTTTTTCAGTCAAAATAATTTAGATGAGGGATAAAATTTAAAATGTGTCTGTATCTTATAAAAATAATGATTTAGTGTTGTGGGTAATTTAACTAAACCTTGAAATTTACAACTGGAGGTAACACGGTAAGAAAATGCATAGTTAAAAGTTAAAATGTGGAGCTGTGGTGATTACAACTCTTTGAGAAGAGTAACAGAATGTGGCCCAACTGGATGTGCTGCACTGGCATTATGTGCATGATGCTATCCAGTGTGGAACCCTCTTTCTGATACAATAATGGGAAGTACCTGCCATTTAAGTAATTTTAAAGTCAGCTAAATAAAGCTAGAGATCACTCTGCAGGTGATGGATCAAGATGATTAATAGTAAAAGAAAACAAGCTGATTTTATCCTCAGTTGGTTACGTGCAGAAAAATCCACTGTATCTTGAAACATTATTTTAGGGCCAACGTTTTAGTCATTTAATACTGAGAACAAAGTTGTGTTGTGCTGTAATAATTGCTATACTTTGATTTGTTATATAATTGATATATTTTGAGGAAGATGGAGATCATGAAAAGGCCATGAAAAAATAGGAGGAGATTTGCAAAGCACTGCTTAGGCTTGGCCTGATTATTTTGAGAGACATTATTATATTCGGTGTACAGTGTTTTGTATTTTTACTTTATGATAGTAATTATAAAGTCTACATGAGGTACTTGTTTCAATTAATTGTTACATGATTTTTCTCTATGTTAGGTAACTGGAGGAATGTTTAACCATTTAGTTGTGGTTTAAGATATGGCTTGAAATTAGCACAGATGTGACACAATTTGAGAAATGATAGTGCACAGTGGCACTTTAAAGCTGCGAGGTGAAAATACTTACATGATGCCCTTTCAATTGAGACAATTTTTTCCCAAAAGAATTGAAATCTAATGAAACAGTTTTCTTTACTCACACATGAATTAAAAATTAATAAAATTAAAGAATGTTCTGAACACACATTCAGGCATGGAAAGGTGGAGAGGGCTGCATGATTAATCTGAGGTAAAAATAAAGAAGTATTTCATTATTCATCACTTAATGACAGTTAGGAGCAAGCTGCAATGTTTCGATAAATGAGAAATGTAAAATGCTGGTGTGAAGCAGTTGTCTTTCTCTCAAAGTAGAACACAAGACTCAACCAAGCTCCTCAATGAAAATGCTAATTCCACATGATTAATCCTTTCTTCTTTTCTGTCACCATGAATATTAAGTAACTTCCTTTCCAGGGTCACTGGGAAGTTGTAACTGTTTTACTTCGGGTCCCCCTAACCAGAAACACAAAGCCTGACCTTAGGGCCTAAAATGACCCTTATTGTTTTTTTCTGCCTCTTTGAACTATTGCTCTTATTCCTCTCCTTCTGGAGGAGGGAAGCAAGTGGTGGAACAAGCAGTCAGTGGCAATTACTGATACACCAGGAATAGGTTTTTGTCAACTGCTTTTTAAGTGCCAAAGAGGCTTGACTTGGGAATGGTTTCCTATTGCCAGGGTCAGCCTGCTCTCACCTTCCTTTAAGTAAAGCATTAGCCTTAGGCTGGTTTTCTCTATATTTTTACAAGAGTGTCTATGAGTATTTCATTTGCCATGTCTGTATAATTTGCAGTGCCTACTTATTCTTGAAAACTTGTCTTTATAGGCCTGATACTCCAAAGTGTTGTATTGCCCAGTGTGATGCAACCATACTTCTAAGTGGATGTTCTCCCACCATTCTATTTCCCTTTTATGTATATAATAATATAGGCTTCAAGGTAAAAGACCCAATATTTCAGTTGCCATATATACGCAGAGGTATATCAGTCACTTTGATTTAAAAGTCAAATTTAATTTTTTGTGATGTTTGTGTTATTTTACCCAAAGACTTGTAATTGAAAGACTTGATAATGTTTGGATGGCAATTTTTGCCTTTTCATAGGAAACAAGGCTAATAAAACATTAAAAATAGATCAAATTGAGGCTTTAAAGGTAGGACATATTCTCCTTACTTTATGTAAGGAAAAGAAACAAGCTTTGGTTTCACAACTCAGTCTTTGATGTAGTTCTTCATGGCGAGCTCAGTAAATCTGTAGCATAAAGATATTATTAAATCGATACAGGGATGGCTATTATAAAAACTGATTTAAAAGATGGCTGTGCCCTGTGGATGCATTCCAGATAATAACTTGACCCTCTCTTTCCTTTATACTGTCTCTCAGTGACCTCTGCCACCTGCATACACTTTTGTTGCATTCCTCTCAGCTCCTAATCGTGCATTAGCACCAACTGTTTCTTTGGTGTGGAGGAGGCAGCAGATGTGGCACCGGTGCTTTGTGGGTTCTTTGACTCCTGTTAATGGTTAGACACAGTGGCCCTTTTCTTCTTTTGTGAATATCTGCAATATCTTCAGATTGAGCTGTCTTAGTGTGTAGTGGTGTCTGCTCTGGAGAGTGGAAGACTCTCACAATATGGCCATAGGTCACCAGTGTCTGGGGTTTTTCCTGTTTATGGTAAACCACAAAGTGTTTAAAAGTGTGATAACTTTCACTCAGCGGAAGTTACATATGATTTATTTGAAAACGGAAATAAGCATGCACACCTGAGTTCTGAAAATAAGTGTCAGTTTGCATTGTTTAAATAATATGAAAGAAAATAATTTCTACTTGTGCTTCACTCATTGTAGAGTGGATTAGGTCTCTTGAGACAGGCCATGTAAAATTAGGTTCTTCTGCAGACATGGGTATTAAGTGTAGATCTGTGAGCAAACTGACTTGAGAATTACATTAGCATGCAAAAATTACTGTTTTAGTATTTTTCTAAGCATTCTCAGAGTGTTATGTATTCTCCCTTCTGCTAGGTTTCTATTTACTACTATAGTGCTTGAAATATGTCTGTCAAGTAAATTATGTTCCTATCCATGAGCTTGTAAAAGCACAGTGTGTATGATAGCATGGTATGGAGTGTTTTGTTTTGGAGCTGCTAAGGAGTGCTGCTGGTCAAAAAGAGGAGGTTGAAACCTCTGCTTGAGAGTTTCAATTTTAGTTCAGCGTAAACTGAATTTATAGACTTGTGAATTTATTTTAGTCTCTGCTTAGGCTATTTACATTCTGTCACAAGATAGCATTGGAAACCTGTTACGCTTCTTGTATTATTTTCTCCACTTGTAATGTGATATTACATGGGAAGATCAGAATGTCTTTATTCTGACAATTTGAAGTTGCAATGGAAGGGCCAGAGCTCTCCTGTTTGCTCTTTGAAACAAGCATAGGGAGGCCCTAATGTGTTAATTAAGTTTACTAGAACTGTTTTGAGGCAGTTTTTTTGTGATTGATCAGTAGAAAAGAATCACAGAATGTTTTGGGTGGGAAGGGACACTAAAGGTCACCCAGTTCCAACATCCCTGCCATGGACAGAGACACCTTCCATAAGACCAGGTTTCTCAGAGCTCCATCCAACCTGGCTTTGAGCACTGCCGTGGATGGGGCATCCACAACTCCTCCAGGCAACAAGGTCTGTAAGAAAAACAAGTACTCCATAGATGAGCTCAGAGAAAGCTTTTGTGACTCTGGTATGCATGGTCACCTGCTTTAGAGAGAATTTGGCTTTGGATTTGCAAATGTTCACTTGTTTCTTGTATCACAGTATTTTTGCAAGGGGAAGAGGGCTCTACTTAATGTTTTAAGCTATGCTTGGGTTTGGTTTATGAACAAAGCCGTATGTATCTATGTCTGTATTACGTATATATATATATTTATGTTTGTAAATCCAGTGATAAGTTCTGTGAAGTTTTCTCAAATTGTAAGTCTTCAGTTGTATGGAGGGTTCTCTTTGCCATTCTTGTTTGTCTTTTTCCCCAAATGTGATTTGCTTTATGGGTGAAGCTCCATTACATTTATTTTAATTTCAAAACCTAAATATCATTACCCAGACACTACACTGTAGTTTTGCTCGTCTGATGAGTAAAACTGTAATAATGTCCTTATTGAAGCTACTGACTCAGAGTAGTGCTCTTGTTTTCCTTTTCATAAATAAAAATTAATTCTGTTTTTGCTTTACATATTCCTTGCATAGTTCCCACTGCTGCTAAACTTTCATTTCAAATCCAGTTTATAAAAGTGGGAGAGATTCAATGTATTTAACAATCTTACTTTTTCTAATGATTATCTCCCTCTGCCAGATTTCCATGGACTGGTTTTACACTGACACTAGAAATGATCACAAATGGTATGATTTTTCCTGACCATCATTTAGCACTGATTCTGTATAGATGGCTGAGGAGTGGCAGATGAAACAGGAGAAGCAATGGGCTACATATTTTAGTGTGATGAAATATGTGTCGTAGATGAGACACAGGATTTGGGAAATGGGGATTATGATGTATAATTCTACTATATATAGTGTGTCACATCCTGTTAGGTGGGAAAACAAAATGCAAATTTGCTTGGTTGTCCATACTATCATGTAGATGAATTGTTGGTTGACATCTGTAAATAAAGGGTTACGATAGACAGCAATAAACTGATTTAAAGAAAGGCATCAACTGGTTTGCCACAGGGATCTTTTTATTTGGATTGTGTCTTGTTTAACATCTTCGTTAATAATCTGAACGAGTGGGTAAACTGCATGCTAATTAAATTCACAGATGATACTAAGCGGGGAGGTGTTGCAAACATAGGGTGGCCAGATTTTCTAAGTGAAAATGTGGACCACCTGTCATGGCAGGCAGAGAGAGGAAGGTTTTTAGCAGGGATGAGGGAGGGGGTGTGCACAGAAGGACTTGACAGCTTGTGGGAGGGGAAGAAAGACTGCCCACTCCACCCCCTCCTTAACCAAGCACACCCTCTCCTTGCTTCTTCAGCATCCTCTGGCTTGGATCCATTGTATTTATACTGTTTCCTATCCCTAGGTTATAAAAAATTTACTAGGTACCTATTAGCTGATAAGTGAAACCTCTTAGTCAGGTGTAGATGTGAAATATTGACAGGAGGGGAGGAAGGAGTAGTGAGCTTATTTTTCAGCTACTGAAAATTTGGATGACACAAGTATTTTATTTTATTTTTTAAGGTGAGGATTCCAGTCTGACCCTTCCATGTTAGTCTGATTTATATTGTTCTAAAAAATGTGAAGCAACAAATTTTATATATAATATGTAATGGCAGAAGGGCATTATGCCTCCCTCTCAATCTGAAGACTGTTGATAGTTGATCTTGTGTAAGTGGTTGTGGGCCAACAAGAACATAGCTCATGATGCAATGGACTGAGTGCCAAGTGGAAGTTTTCTTTCCTCCTTTTGTTCCTGCTTATTTGTGGTAGAAGCTACTCTTGTTCCTCCTCCACTGGCCCAGCTTGTTCTTTCTCGTCCTTCTCTCACTATTTATTAAGTGCCCGTTGTGTTTTCATCGTTTCTCTTCACTTAACATTGCTTGGGGAACACAAGTGGCACACTGAATGTTTTTCTTTCTGTCCTCCCAGGATTCTGAGTAACAGTCTTGGAAAAACTTTCTAACTTTGGCCGTCCATGATCACTTGAACACCCGAATGATGAAATCCACCTTTTGCTGAACATACCATCAGCTTTTTGGAGATGCTGTAGCACTGATCAAGGGGAAAGATCAACACTGTGTTCTTAGTGAGGCACCCAGTTTTAAAGCAGAGGCACTTCTTTTTCCGCATTTTGCTTAGGGCTCGTAATTGTACCTATCCTTGGCTGAGAAGGTTATCTTCATCCTTTTTTTCCTCCTGCTTATGATGTTTTGGATAACCTGTGGACTATACTGTCCTGGGGACAGTTTTGGGGAAGAAGTTTTCCATAGTCAGAAAGTTTGGCTTTGTTTGCATGTGTAGTTGTAGCATTGTTAAAGTTAATTTACTTGAGAGAGGATGTGAAGTTTCGGTAAAACAATGTGCTTTCGAATTTTCTCAGCATCCTGCACTTTTCTTGGAATTTTGTTTGGACAGCCCCCATGTTCTCTGCATATTCAATGGCAGCAGTGCCAAAGCTCATGCAGTCCAATATCATGCATAGATGTTTGTTATGTATTTAGCTGTGATGCAGTTTGGGGTTTGTTACCTCAAACAATAGATGGTTCAAAGTGTAATGGCCATGTGACTAATGAGGAGCATGTCATGCTGCCTTCTTGAAGCGTTCCACTCTTGGCTTTTGTTTCCCAGGCATCTTTCCCTGGCAGTGTTATGCAAATTAACCAATTAATGACAGACAAAATGGCCTTCCTGCATCGCCATGCTTGTAATAAGAAGGGCAATGCTGTAAGTCACGTACCTATTCAGCGAGCTCTGTAGGCCACTGCCAGGGCATGATTAGCCTGACTGTGGAAGACAATTGCAGAGGCATCTGCTCGGTTAATTTTGAGAGAAAATTTACCAGATGGAGGCTGAAGATTTAAGTGATTAGAAGGTAGTAGATTGGAATACAAATTGGATTAAAAGAAATTAGATTGATATAAATCGAATTGAGTCACAACAGTTTGTGTTGTTTGTACCAAGGGGCAATGGATTATGGGAGAAGCAGATGCTCCAATGAGATAGGAATTAATGTGGCTTTGACGGTCCATCTGGGAAGGCCTGAATATCGAGTACATCCCTAATCTCTCTCTCCATTTATCAATGCCATAATGTTAATTAGTACTTCATTCATTAAGTTACTTACAGAGGAAAAAATCTCACCCCTAGCCCCTCTCTGCTTGAGGATTTGTTACTGTGCCAAGAAATGGAAATCTCTCTTTAGCCAAGCTAGTTACAGTTGACTGTTACACTAGACCTGTGTCATTTTCTTCCAGAGCTGCTGCTTTTGGCCTAAACAAAATTTATTGGGCTTTGTTTTGCATTAAACTGGTCTTCATAAATCCAGCAGCATAGTTTCTGAAGTCATGCCTTGATCCCTACAGCTAGCTACCACTAATAAGCCTCCTTCTCACATATTTAATAAGGTACAATATATTTTATTTCATGTAGTTGCATAGCATTGTGGCTAATGATCAAACTTTAGCTATGACATTAATAGTGGGAGTAAACTAAGAAAGTTTGTGTGTGTGCACCTCTGAAGGCTTGGGTAGAGAAACGTGTGTGGAAGAAAAGTGCTGTACCTGAAACACCTGATGTGGGGCTTGTCCTCAGGTGTGCAAAACTGGCTGATGACAGAACTGTTGGATATTAAACACATTTCTCTTACTCTAGAAGAGAAATATTTGGTGGTTTTTTTGACTCTGAAATGGGACCCAAAATCGTAACTTGAGTTTTTTTCATTGGATGGGGAAGAATGCAAAAGGAAAAAAATGCCTGTAAAATGGTTAATAAATATACCAGGATTCTGAAGGAATGGAGGTAAATTCTTTTTCTAGCCACAGTCTTCTGGAAATTAACATGAGATGATATATTAGAAGGATGCTTAGCAAAAGTCAAGAGGACTTTTCTCTTGTTCCTTCTCCAGGTGCACATAGAGGTGTGATGCAGTAAGACATGTTATGATATTCACACAGAGTGCAGACACTGGCAAATGCTGGTCTCCATGTGAACACCACAGTAGTGTCAACCTTAAACTTTTCCTTGTATTTTCCCATAAATATTTGATTTGCTTTCCTTCATAGCAAGGAAGCTTTGATTCTACTTCACTTAGAACGCTAACTGTAGCTGCAGTCCTTTAGTTACTTCTCAGATAAATATTAGATATAAAAACATGCTACTGCTCTGTTTCTGGAACCTAAAATGTCAAAGATACCTACAAGAATGTCTCATATTATGTTTATATGTTCTGGGAGAAATAGATTCACTGCAAACTAGTTTTGCAGAAGAAAAGGTTCTTTTATCATGTTTGAGAGTTTTTTACCTGTTGAAAATAAGTCATTAAAAAAAAAAGAACCTGTCTCCTGAAAAATTCATGATTTGTACCTTTAAGCAGAGAGTGTACTAGGCATGGGCAGGCAAGAGATTGGAATGGAGCAGAACTGGGATAGCTGAATCAAGATGATCAAAGGGATATTCTGTGCCATATGTCATCATATGCTCAGCAATAAAAACTCATGGAAAGGAAGATAAAGGAGGGACATTGATGGTTGTGGCATTTGTGTTCTCAAGCAACAGTCCTGCATGGTGAGGCCCTGCTTGCCAGGAAGTGCCTGGACATCTGTTTGCTGATGAGAAGTAGTGAATGAATTCCTCTTTTTTTGCTCTGCTTGTATTCACAGCTTTTTCCTTCCCTTTTAGCTGCCAGTATCTCAATCCACAAGTCTCTTGCTTTCCTTCTACTTTCTCCCTATCCCATGGGAGGGGATGGTGAGTGAGCATCTGGATTTGGCTGTCATGTGGGGTCAACCTACCACTGTTTAAACATGGAATTTTATTTCCTTAGTTTATCTAGACAGCATTTGTTATATTTACTAAGATAGTGATTCAGAAGTCTAAGGCTACAGCCTGAAAAGGTGGAATCTACTTCCTCTGTATTTTCTATTTACTTCCTCTACTGCTATTTTCACAAATGTACTTGCTTACAGTAAACACTTTGAGAACTGCCTGGGAGTTTTGTTTGTTTCATCTACTATGCTGCCAGACACTCTTATTTCTGTGCTTCTGCATATTGCTGTTTGATCTAGAAAAACACGGAGT
Source organism: Aleadryas rufinucha (assembly GCA_013397815.1). NCBI lineage: Eukaryota > Metazoa > Chordata > Aves > Passeriformes > Aleadryas > Aleadryas rufinucha. The sequence continues at coordinate 726,213 of VZTH01003626.1, forward strand.
AAATAAATTGTATGCTGGAAAGAAGCTCTTAGAAGGTCACAGCAGTCCCCTTGCCATTCCACAGCTCTTAGAGGTGGTTGTTTATCAGTAATCCATGCTCCATTAGTAGAGTTCACGGAGCTGTCTATAAAAACAGGATAGACAACATAGGTTGCTGAATCAGTGTCTGCAATTTTACTGTTTAAAAAAATCTCCCTCTTTTTAATGTAGAAAGGGTAAAATAATACTGCGGAAAGATCCTGTGAAAAGCGTATTCCTTGAAAGGCAAGATTCTTCCACTAGCAACAGCAAGGTCCAAGAAAACCTCTTACTGGACTTGTGCCTTCAGCCTAAAGTACTAGGAAAGACTATTAATGTGTGCCAGCTTTGGGTGTAAATATGTGGAACAGAAAAGGTGAGAGAAAAATCACTGAGGTCTGCTTGAAAAAAAACTCCATGGGTTGGCACAGATACTGTGAGTGTTTGTGTTCTGTCACCAGGCCCAGGAACGTTAAATCCCATTTTGGCTACAGAAGTCCCAGAATTGTTTTGTTATCTAATGGGAAAGATAACTGGATGGCTTCTGAATAGGAGAATGAAAAGAGAAAAGATTCACCTTGTAAATAGAGTTGATGAACTGTTTTGGATTTTAAAAAAATGTAATTTTATTAGCTACAGGTGTAATAGTAACAAAGTAGAAAAATGACATTAAAATACACATGATGAGGTAGGTAAGACATTGGGAAACATCTATGGAGAGAAAAAGAAAGGAAAGGGACAAGGAAAAAGGTGGTGGTTTTTTGGGTTTGTTTTTCTGGAGGGATAGAGGGACACACACAGAGGAAAGGATGTTGGGGCAGAGGACCTCCAGATATTCTCTTAACAAGATAATCTCTCACCTGATGTATATGTATATATAAAAGTATAGATCATGCTACAAATGCATCAGGAGAAACTAGAGTTAGGGCACTTAGATGGTTGTGCACAAATTTGAATTACGTGTTGTTTCTCATTATTAGTGGTAAGAACTTACTTATAGATACAAAGACAGTCAATAATATGACCTCAGATATCAGTGTGATAACCATTGAAAAACTTCTGACATTTTGGTGCTCAAACAAAAAAAAAGTGCAGTATTTGCAGTGAAATATTTACTTTCTACACATGGGAAAACCAACTGCACAAAGAAGCCAAACACCAAACTTCTAAATATATAAAAAGACAAATGCATGCTGTAAAGCACAAATATAAAAATTGTGATCTTTTGTGCTTGGGGTATATGAGGTGTTTATAAACCTGACCTATACAGACAGAAATAGCATGTGACTGAATTTTCTGTAGAAGTTGTTTTCAAACATTGGGTGTCTCAACGAGGTTTTAAAATGCCAGCTAGCAAAAGGTGAAATGAAGGAGCAATTACAAACATACCCCTACATCTTGAAGTGCCTGTACTTATTCACCTGTTTCTTTTTCATTGACATAGATAGCAGAGATACAGCTGTGAGGAAGTTCATACTAATTCCAAAAACCTTCCACTTCTGAGCATGTGAAGGCTTATTTACTCAATGAGGTTAGAAAAAGTAGGATTAGAAGCTTTCTTCACAGAGCTTGATCTATATTTTCATCCATGGATATCTGGGAAAAGTTTTCCAAACTAGTCGAAGCTTCCAAAGAGAGTCTGACAAATCACAAAGATGTAATCTGTAGGTTTCTAAACCAAGATATTACGGTGAGTTTTTGATGTTTGTCATAGTACTTTAAATTTTATTGCAAGCTTTGCTGCAAAATTAATATTCATTGGCTGATACTTACTTGGAACTTTACAAAAGGTTACTTCAGGATGTTTGGGTCAAGTTTTAAGTCAAGTATTGATATTGTGTACTTATAATTCCCTAGGCTGTCACAACTGCTGTGATTCAGGAAGTCTTTGTGACCATTGTCAGCAGAGAACATAGTGGCTGCAGGATAAAATTCAGAACATCAAAGTTAAAATGCCTGCTGTGCTTATAGTAGGAATCCCTCCCTTCCTCAAAACTGCTTCAGATGGATGAATTTATTTACAAATGTAGTCTGATTTCACAGAATGTAGCAATTTTACTCTAATCTGAGAACTATTTGACTCCTGGTTCTGAAAGGGATCTGGACTAAGTTGTCATTTAAAAGCTTTTTTATAGCTGTCGTTTTAGCTTAACACTGTTAAAATTGATGTGTTTTTCTGATTGCTCATTTTTAAGCAATTAGCTTTTAAATGTATCTTTTAATGTTGCCTTGGATGGTCATTGTCATCTATCAGTAGAAAGTTTCAGACTTTGGACAGCCTGTGGTTATCAACCCTTCTGTGCAAAAGCAGAGTTTACTTGGTTCTAATTAGCCATTGGTTTCTCCAGTGGTATCAGCTGGGTATATTGCCTGGCTGATAAGGGCCCATTGCCAGCTCCCCAGTGCTATGATAACAGTCTCCTTGTATAATAAATTATTGCCCTGTCTATAGGCAATGCCTGCTTTTTTACCTTCCATCCTTGACCTGAAAAAGATCTGAAGGATGTTTGTTAGAGTCAGGCATACACTTATGCTTTGCTTTGTTAAATTCCAGAGCGATTTGGAAAGGCTCCCAGGGGAAGAGCTGTTGTGCTTGAGTTCTTCTAGATAAAAAGAGAAAGATTTTTTTTTTTTTTCCTTCTCTGATGCTTTTGTTATATGCTGTGTATATATCATAGAATAATTTGGATTAGAAGGGACCTCTGGAGGTCACCTGGCACTTTTGGGGGGGTGTATGTGTGTATATTGTATAAATATAGATGTGGTATATATCTACACACAGCATATAAATACAGAGACGTATATGCACACATATACACATAAACATTTTCCTTTTTGCTTTTCATAGCTGGAAGTGTCCCTCTTCTCTCCCTATCTTCTTCATTTCTTAAAGTAATTTTTATAATCTCATTATTTAGAATCAGTGAACATTAATGAAACCCACACTTGAATTGGAGCAGCTATTCTAGTTTCAAAAAACAGGTTTTTTGGGAGAGAACCTACAAGTGAAGGTGGTTTGGGTTTGCTGGGTTTTCTGTGTATTTGTGTGTGTGTTGGTGTGTTATTAAGCAAATAATTGTCTGTTACCTTCTTGCAGGGAGCATAGCTCTGGTAGATATTTTACTTCTTGACTTGAAATCTAAAGCATACTGCTTTGCAATAAACAAATCGATGCAACTTTCTCATTGAAGCAGTGACTTGTATTTATAACTTCACTTTTCACCTGGGGAAAAAAAGATTAATCATTTGCCTGTGAATCTATATTCCAGTTTTCTGGGGTCTTGTGCTCACTCCTCCTCTCTTGACTGCATCCCTAACATGCTATTCCTTCCCAGGCAGTGTGCTGGAAATAAATTTTGAGGTGTGGTAAGACTCTGCAAAAAAATGAAATGTGAAACTTGAATGCTGGTATGTGAGGAAAAAACAATTGAAGAAAAGTGAATTAGAGTAAAATTGCATTAAAACTTTATGTCAATTTTGGAATACTTCCCCTGAAATAATTTTATACAAGCAATAGGGTGCTTATACTGTGGCACTGGATTACTGTCCACATTTAAAAAAAAAAAAAGAATTTTATGTTTGCAGTGTTTCTTTAATAGTAAAGTTGATTACACCTTGCTTAGCAAAGTCACAGTTTCATACAAGAGGAACTTAATGAAATCAACCTTCCAATAAGATTTGGTCAATGTTTTTAATGACAGTTATTGATCTCTCTTGTCAGCATTTCCTGCTCTCCTTTCTTGGCAGACACACTCTATAGGAAAGGTGACTTATCTACAGGCACGTGTCCTGGGGAAGTTAGGATATGTTGCTTAATGGATTACTTTTGCTCGAGGAAAAGCTTTCAGAGGACCTTGTCATAGCTGACACAGCTTTGAACAAAAAACTTACCTTGGAAACAGTCGTATCACTGGAGTCTTTTCCCGTCTGCCAAATCTCAGAGGAGGGGGAGAGACTGTAAAGTGTAAATTTTCAAAGTGTTGTCTTTGCCATGTCACTTTGCCTAGAGGAATGCATGTCGGATAATCAGCCTGGTGCCAGTGCATCAGCCTCTATTCCAGTTGAGTTTTCTCATTATCTTGACTTTTTTGCACATTATCTTTTGTTCGAACTAAGATGGGCCTGACTGGATCTCTGCTTGAGATCTCTGCTTGCCTTCAGTCAATTCTGTGCCTAAAAGGGTGGTGAAAGCAACAGACTTATTCATTACATCAAACAAATGTGTGCAATAAGTGTTTCTGATAAGTACTTCTCACATGGAATGAGGCATATGAAGAAGTTGGAAAATGAACACTGACTGTCCTTCAGTAGACTTAACTAAGTAGCTGTGGGATTGTCTTTATAGAGGCTGCCTAAGTCAAAAAAGCAGAGCCTGACCATGTGACAGATCTGATATAGCCAAAAGAGATTCTGCAGACACTTCTGCAGCTGTCCATCCATTTAAAGCACATTTTCCTTTTAAGTGGGATTTGAATACCTTAATTTCAGTTTCATTTTTTCCTAATCGATGCAGTGAAAATAAACAAAGATTCTAGCATAAAAGAAAATTCTTTAGCATTAAATATAACTTTGGAGCTGTCCTCTATGTAGAATCAAATGTACACAGGCCCTTTCCTTTCTGCATCTATAGCTTTGTGTTATAGGAGATTTATTTTTTCCTATCACAGTTTTGCTGTTTGTCTTCTTGATAAACAGTCCTTTTGCACTGTCTCAGGGAGAACATGTGTTGTTGGCAAACTCTTGGAGGGAATGCGTTCAAAATGCTATCAGAAGCACAAAACAACTAATAACTCATGTGAGGAGCAGCTGAGGGAGCTGGGGTTGTTTAGCCTGGAGAAGGGGAGGCTCAGGGGTGTCTTTATCACTCTCTACAACTCGCTGAAAGGAGGGTGCAGCCAGGTGGGAGTCAGTCTCCTCTCCCAGGCAACCAGTGACAGGACAAGAGGACACAGTCTTAAGCTGTGCCTGGGGAGGTTCAGGCTGGACATCAGGTGACATTTCTTTACAGGAAGGGTTGTTAAACATTGGAATGGGCTGCCCAGGGAGTTACCATCCCTAGAGATGGTCAAGAAATGCCTGAATGTGGCACCATGATCTAGTTGACAGGGTGGTGGCTGGTAAAAGGTTGGACTCCGTTATCCTGGTAGCCTTTTCCAACCTAAAGGATTTTGTGACTCTGTGATGTATTATGAGTTTGTCTTTCAAGTTCCATTGTGTAACAACTTCTGTTGCTTTTGTTGACAGTACTTCCTTTCTGAACTAAATATGCAATACACCTGTTCAGCATGACCTATCAGAACTTTTGAACTGGAAATATTTCAAATGTATGACACCATGTAAAACATCACATCCCATTTTAAGCATTCCTTTCCCTTAACTAGTATGAGAACAGTAGGGGAGACTGGAGAGTAGGTGGCAGCTCTGTAGTAGGGATGATCTCTGGTATCCATGGTGTTAAGTGACTATTGGTCCTGTTATTGAAAATCTAGTCCCAGCTTTCTGTTTTTATCCAAATATATTAAAGCTATGTGTTTGGAATGTTAAAGGAACCAAAGTGAAAGCCTTCAGAAAGGATGTAAAAGGAGTAGTAGTCTTGGAGGTCAGCTGAGGAAGAACTTTTCTGTATATAGGAAGTCAGGTAGGTAAAAGCTGGAAAAGAATTAGAGGTGCAAATAAATGGGATGTCAGATGGTAACAAACGGTGACAGGTGCTGATAAATTCAGAGGGGAAGAGAGAATTTCAAGGAGGTTCTTGAAGGAAGTTCAGAAATCTGTACTATGAAATGCCATCTCAGAGTGCTACTAAACTGATGCAATATTGGTCTTTCTTTAAAATTGCTCAGTGGTTACAATACAGTTGCTGGCCTGTCTGTTAACAACCACTGGCCCAGTAGCCATGAATGTTTTGTTGATTTGAGAAATGAGTCTAATGTCTCTGAATTTAGTCTGTACTGTTGTTTTTCTGGTGTGACAGACCATTAGCTTTGTAGCTGCTTATTTAGGGAGTAGGCTTAATAGATTAAATCAACATTTGGTCTTTATGTGAAGTAAATTAAAACTGGAGAAATGTGAAGTGCAATAAATGAAAGTGTTTTCCTAGGAATTTGAAAGATAGTGGACTAGGAGGACCAGAAAGTGAATTGCCAAATGCCTTTTTCTGTGATGATTTGTGTATGTTACACACAGACCACATGACTTAATTGAAGCCTTCCAGGCCTTCCCATCTGAAGGGAGCCTGCAAGAATATGACAGTTGATAGACTTATGTGGGGAAGTGTTATAAATAAAAATGTCTCTAGTCAGGGGATGAAGTTGGCCTTTTAGTCCCATGTACTGTGAAATGTTCACCTTTAAATGGTGATTTCAGTCTTTTTCAATTATGTATATTGGGTCATGGAGTAGGGATATTTCTTAACTGCAGATTCTTCTGTTAGTTTTTAAATGCTTTTTTTTGGTGGAGTTTTTTTACCTTTTTTTTTTTTCGTCAATAGAAGGAAGAATAAAATATATCTTTCAAATGTGCCATAGGTTCATCTGTGCTTAGCTATAGATTGTGGTTTTTTCATGTACAGGCATTGCAGATTATGGATTTCTTTGCTGTTCTGGTAATAGAATCTGGAAGCCACTGAACGAGCCAATTTGTGCAACAGCAGTGTAACACTTAACTACTATGGCAAGCCTTAGTTTAATGACCTGAGTGTTAGTAAAACAGAAGTCCAAAGGTGGATTCACTCTGTTGAATGGATCCTTATGCCTCTCCTCATAACTTTTGCAGTAAATGAGGCATTGAAAATATTTTAAAGTATGTAGGGCCTAGAATATAATTAAGATGTTGATGTTAAATTGCTTTTCTACGACTCAGCAAAGCTGCTGATCAGAAAATTGAGACAAATGTTTCACTAACGTGCAGAAGCTGGTTTACCTTGTATTTAAGAAGTGCACACCAATTGTAGCAGCATGGCAGCTCCACTCAAAGGATTTTCAGGATCCATGCTAGAAAAGATTATTTTTGAGACCCAATGAAGAGCCACAAGCTGTTATGACTGTTGCAGAAGTATTTTGTCAGGCTCACGTAGTCTAATTAGATATGCAGGAGTGGAGAGTGTCTGTACCATTAATGCTGAAGGAGGTGTGCAAGGCAAGGTTGGATTGGGCTCTGAGCAACCTGGTCCAGAGGAAGATGTCTCTGCCCATGGTAGGGGGTTGGAATGAGATGATCTTTAAAGTCCCTTTCAACCCCTGCCATTCTATGATTCTCTGCCTATATTGTATTTATGTGTGGGTGTGTGTGTATACATGCAATCCTGAAACAGAAAATTTCTAAAGTGAGCTGACATTTGAGATTTCCTTTTTGGCTTTCTTTTTTCTCCTCTTTCCTTACTGGGACTGTTTGTGGAAAAGGGATACAAAGCATACAGGTAAAACAGCAAAGAACTGTTAACTAATGAGGGTGATAAGATACAGTGGTTTTGGATGTCCTCCTGTTGAATCTGGCAGATGAAAGGATGAGAAAGCAGTAGCTATGAGGGGAATCTGGAAGCACATAGTAATCTAGAAGTAAGTGTGAATAAGGAGATTACCAGAAAAAAAAAAAAAAAAAAGATTGTCATGTGTGTATGTGTAAGGGATCCTCTTCTAAGCACAGTCTGCATCTGGTATGGGTTTGATAATGCTGTAGAGGGTTATATCTGTAGTCCATGTCAGGTTTTTAGGTAGGAGAGTGTCTGATACAGTTTCTGATATCAGACAAAGCAATTTCAGATGTGTACAGGTTTTTGAGGGAGTTTTTTTAAAATTTTTGTGACATTAAAAGAGTAACTTGTGAGAACTCTTTGTGACGCCTAAAGCACAAATAAATGGTTCTTCTTTTTCTCTCCTTTTCTTTAGGATCCCGTCTCCGCCAAGAGGACTTTCCACCACGGATTGTTGAGCATCCTTCAGATGTGATAGTGTCTAAAGGAGAGCCAACTACTCTGAACTGCAAAGCAGAAGGAAGGCCGACGCCCACCATCGAGTGGTACAAGGATGGTGAGCGGGTGGAAACGGACAAGGACGATCCGCGCTCCCACCGGATGCTGCTGCCCAGCGGATCTTTATTTTTCTTACGCATCGTGCACGGGCGCAGGAGTAAACCCGACGAGGGAAGCTACGTTTGCGTAGCAAGGAACTACCTTGGAGAAGCTGTGAGTCGCAATGCATCTCTGGAAGTGGCATGTGAGTAGTTTTATTTGTTTACTATTCTGTAAAACTTTATAGTGGCTTTTGTGCTGTCACCCAGCATTTGCACACAGGCAGCATCCTGGGAGATAACAAATGGGGATAAGTACAGCATTTTGTCATTAGCTATTGCTCTTAGTCAAAGCATTTTCACATGTGTTTGTTCAGTAGCAGTGACCGTACAGAATAGGTGATTTATACTGAACTGAGGTTCTAGCCAGAGTATAATCGTGATTGGCACAAACATGGACAAAGGATAATCTTCCTCTGAAGAATAATCTAATTTTCAAATTATGTCTAGAGTTGGTTATACTGGAACTAATGTGGAAAAATACCTATCATTTAATCTAAGGTGCACTGTCTGTTTCTCTTTATCTCATCATCTGTTACCTCAACAGAAGCAGACAGCATCTTGGTGACTCATGTTCTGTACTGCTGGAAACCTCAATATATGCTCCTCTATCATAAATTTGACCCAGGCCTCATTCATTATGTGAATGGCAAGTGAAATTGTTGGCCATTTCTCATATCATCCAGAGCAGTCTTGGTCTTTATCGATTCTCTTTGTCTTAACAGAGAAGTCAAAAGGGCTCTTTCATAGCCCACCCGGCTTGAGTAGCCTGCTTCCAGTAGACTTAGCAGAGACATTCATTATATTCACAGCAAACAAGCTCATCAGACATAAAATACAATCAGTTGCACATGGTTTTTTGCTGCTAAGTTATATGGGTTGAATCAACACTGATCTTTTTATTCAGAATGTGCATCTTTGCATAGAATTGTATTTTAATAGATTTATGAGTGCTCTCTTCTTGCTGGACTTGAGTTTTTCACCTACAGCTCTTCATCTGACAGTAGTTTCACTAAAATGTATTTGAAGTAGGGCTTTAGAACAAACTCGTATTGCTTAGTTGATAAAGAATGGATTTAAGTCCACAATAGATGGGATGTTTAAAGGAGGGAAGCATAGAAGAGAAATCTTTGTTCCTAATGCAGTCTTCAGACTTTCACAGCTAATACAGTGTGATCTGGAGGCTTCTGTTTCCTCAGAAATTGCAGAAAATGCCATTTTTGAAATATTTAAATGGTGGAATAAGCCAAGTAGAACAGACTTGTTCACTACATTTCACCTGTTGTAACCTAGATTCAAAACTGTGTCAAACAAAAAATGAAAACAGTTTTGGCACACTATCAAAGCACAAGTAAATGTGCCAATAAATGCATCACAGAAAGTTTTTCAGTTTTGGTAGTTATTTGAGAATTGAGGAGAAACCAGTTTAAAGAAGGCTGAAATCTGGGTGAGTATGTCTAGATAAATTTACTGGATTATTTGAGTCTTTGTACATGTGTTTTAACTGTTGAGAAATCCTAAGAGAGAGGCATAAACACTTGAAATCTTTATTGTAATCCTGTTGAGATTCGGGATCTCCTGTTGAAGTCAAAGGATTGTTCCAGTTGTACCTTGAGTCATCAAATTGAAGTGACTGATTATTTTGAAATTTAAATGTGCTCTACATCTTGTCAGTTTTCACTGATCCCTACTTCATTGGCTGCTGAGAGACTCTTGTTACATCTCCGGTCTCTGGAGTTTGTTTAACCACTGCAGCTGGTGGCAGGTCAGGCATGAATCATATGGGAGATAGCAGAAAACTTTAAAAATAATAAAGCTGTGCCCCTTTGTCAGGTATTTTAGGGCAGGAGCAACGTGAATGTGAAACTGAGCTCTGAAACCATGGCCGAAGTTTTTGCGATAACATTGTGCTTTTATTGTTTTCATAGCTTTGAAATTTAACTGCCTGAATGCCCCAGTTAAAGGGTTTAGCAGTCTAAAGCAGGCTCTCCTATTTCATTTCAATAATGCTATATCTTTCCTTGAGCAGTACCACGGCTGCGATTACAGAAAGGTCTTCATCAAAGAAGAAGAATGTAAATACATACATCGCCTGTTTACTTAATTTTAGAGATTCTGCTGTGATTTTTAAAAGCACGTGGCTGTGCTTGGTGTGTATCAAAGGCATCCTTTGTAAGATGATAGAAAAACTACAGTTTTTGCTTGGGTTTGAGATAAATTTTGGTCATAAATCAGGTTTTCAGGTGATTTTCAGGGAACAGTTAGAGGCTTGTTTTTCTTGCATCAGTATTTCTGGGCTGAAGAAAGTGGGCAGGTCTGTAGCAGCCCGTTTGCATGCTCAGGAAATGAGTTGCTGGTGACAGGCTGTTGTCAGCAGTGATTCCCCATTCACCTGTCCTCAACTCCTGCTGGAAAACTGTTGAGTTGCCTGGATGCTGCAGCCCTGTCCGTGGGGCCGCACGTGATCCGGTCTGGCTTGTGTTCTCTGTCATGGCGTTGAAAACTTCTCTTTCCACATCAAGCCCAAGTGTTTTCATCACCAGAAAAAGAGGATGGTTGTCCTTTGCTGACAGCAGGATTCTGGATTATTATCTGTCTGTAGGTGGCCTCAAATCATGCCATTAGAGACAAACTTCTGAATTTCACAGGTATAAGATGCTTGAGTGTGCTGTATCAGAGTAAGAATCTGAAATTGTTTTACTTTTCTTATTAAACTGGCAGCTGCTAATGATGTGCTCTTGCAACTTTTGAATGATTTATGAAGAAATATTTACTGGGTTTGTATATCTGTTAGATGTGTTTGTGCTTATGCATTAATATGATAAACAGTGTTAATTGTGATGCATTTTCTTCTATTTCCTTTTTTTTTTTTTAACCCCCTCCATGGGCACCTGCCACAAAAGCAGTGGGATTGAAAGTCTTCTGATGTATCCATAGTTATGTATAAAGACAGAAGTTAAATTCAGCTGGGACACAGTGGTTCAAACCATAGCATGGGCCATCTTGAGCACATGCATTTTGCCCCTTGCTTTTTTTTGCAGTGAACTTTTTCAAGTTGCTGAAATCCCTAAGCTCTTTTTGGTTGAGTAACAGTTTACATCTTTCTCAAACATGATGAATTTAGGTACCAGCCCCTCCAAGGCACATAGGTATGCTTTTAAATCTGCTCCTGCTCAGAGCACGTGCATACAGTCTAGGACAGGTATTTTTCTGCTGATGTATATCCTCAGAAAATTTTGTCCATACCAGTAAAACTGTGAAGAACTGTGAGTTGGAAAGTTACTTAAAAAAATCATTAATATACTGAATATGCTTTTAGAATATTTTTTGCCTTTAATTTAGAATATCGTCATTCCAGAAGACATTTAAGAAGAAATAGTTGGTATTTAGAAGAAAAAGTTGTTATTTGAAAGCACAGTTTAGGAATGGTATGACTTAGTCTATTTAATTCTTATAATACCTTAATTCATGGTGTGCTTCTGGCAGATTAATTCTTCAGTCGGAGCTTCCTCAGAAGGAAAAAATAATGCTAATGCTACCAGCCAAAACAGTCTTCCAAATTGTATGTGGCAAATTCTCATGTAGTGTTTTTGTTTTATGGTTAAATCATTAAAAACAGATGTTCTAGTCATAAAACCTCTACAAAGAATTGTATTCAAAAGAGTAAAACATTTTTCTTGTGATTTGGTCCATTAGAATTTTTTAATTGAAATTGAACAAGGGTTGGCATTATTAGACATATTTTGATGCTCAGATTTTCTTGGGAGAATTTAGAAAGGGAAGTAGACTTGCAATAGTTTGATCTTTCACCAAACTGCTTTCATATTCAAACGCCAGAAGTCTTAAAATAAAAGCACTTTTTTTTTTTTTTTTCCACAATGCACCAGTTGAAGCGATCGAAGCTACGTGGTGGAGTTTTCCAGTGGGAATATCAGGAAACACATTTGCAGTAGTGACTGTAGCTAGGATTTCAGCTGGGAGCACCGGGGCGCCACATGTGAGCAAGGGAGGGAGCGGGAGGGTCCCCGCGCTGGCTGGGGATGCCTCTGACCCAGCCGGAGTCAGCGGCAGCCCCCAGGGAGAGCAGCTGTAGCCCCAGGTGTTAAATATGTGACAGCAGCTTGATCTATCGACCACTGTTACAGGGGGCTTTGGCCTAAATGAAAATTCATGAAAAATTGATGAAGTCCCCAGATTATTTTTTTCCCTTTTCCTTTTGCAGTGCTGTGCCAATGCAGCGAGGAGAGATTAAATGAGGTGTTGAACGCTTTAGTGGCAAGGAGGTTGTGGTTCAGAGGTCGGGGGGGAGGGGAAATAAGACCCATTTTCTACCTTTCTTTCCTTTAAAAGAAAACATAGAGCTTTTCAGATTAGTTGGGATTTGCTGCCATTTTAATATAATAATAATAAAGCTCAGGAATATTCACAAATAGGATTCTTTTCCGTATGGGTTGGCAAAGACTGGGAGCATGTGGGTTGGTGCAGAAAACAGTGGAAGCCTCTGAGTCATAATTCAATTGGAGAACCAGAAATAGATTGAATTTTGTAATGGCAGTATAAATTTGGGCTTCCATCTTTCTGAGTCTCTGCTTGAACTGAAGTCATTTGAAGAAAGAAGAGGTCTTGCATTATTTATATGCCACAGATTGCTTGGATAGCAGGCTTTGGAACACTCTCTAAACATAGTGATCCTGTTTGTGTTAGATTCAAAACTGAATTATGTTTTTATCTGTAACCAGAGAGGCTATAGTACTACACCAAGTTTAGTGTGAAGTCATAGGTGTTCTGAAAAGCAAGTCTAAGCCAGATCTTAAGCACGGGAGGCAGTAATTTTACAAATAAATCAGATATATTTAAATGTTCAGTGAATAAAGGCTGAGAGATATAAAATATATGCTATGCAATCACCTCTGCATCATAATGCTAATGGCTATTTGCTGGAGCATGTGCAAAAGGCTGCAATATGTTTACAATAATGGAGTTAATAATTTCATTTGAGATATTCAGAGTGAAAGAAGAGCACAGTGTATGTGACTGTAAAATGGGTGGATGATGTTTTCCATCTAGTTTCTGTTTAATGTATGATAGTAACATCATTATTTATTTTGTTACTAGTAATTTCAAAGTCTGATTTGCTTTGAGGTTACTTTCACGTGTGGAGAGCATGTCCTGCTCTTATATCTCTCTCACCCTCATCCTTCCAAACAGAGTGTGAAAGGCTTTCTGTATGAGTTGGCACTATTCTGCTCTCATCAAGACAGAATAATTATTGTAGAAATTGGAATGCTGGAGACTGTTGTCTGGTCTATGAGCAATATCAGGACACTGAAAAGCATCATGCTATTTCTCTAAGAAGAATTTTAACAAATCATGGCTATTATCACAACATGCTTAATGAAAATTAAATTCCCCTTGGAGAAGAGAACAAATAAAATTGTATCTGATTAGATAATCTGGGAAAAGGCAGATTTCATAAGATGGCGTGAATACCTTAAACCTTCTCTGTACTCTTGAAGCTTGCAATAAGCAATTTCTGTGGACTTTTCTGTGGATTAGGATGAAGCCAGTTTCACCATTGTTTGAAAACATTACATAAAATGGCATTTCTTTATAGGTCAGTAATTCTCAGTCACTATTAGGAATTGGAGATTACTGAATATAAGTGAGTGAAGACATCAGATAAACCAAAACCTGACTTGATATCTCATTGCAAAGTTTCCTTTTGAGCCAAAAAAATAGTTCTGATTATTTACTTTATTAATCTAGCTTTTAGCTGAGTGTTTTTATTTCTTCTGAATTCTCCTGAGATGAGAAACCTACATATTTGAGAGTGTGATTTTTGTACCAGTAGCCAGAATGAACTAGAATTTTTATGAGAGAGATGCTCTTCATCAGGATAACCTAAATTGTATCTTCTGTTGTTAACACATTTCTCACAAACTGTTTAAATTTGTGCTTTTGTGTTGATGCCTTCCATGTGGGCAGAAGTAGTACTTCCCACCATCATCCATTAGGATTTAGATTAAGTATCACATTGTTACATCTTCACTTCTTACCCTTTGAAGTCCACCTGGACATGCAGATTTAAATGTTTCCACGGTTAAAACAGCTAAGGACTCCTTACATTTTAAGTAAATCCAAAGATATTTAAAATTTTATCACTCACCATATGTAGGTTTCTCCAGGCCTTATTTTTGTTCTTCTTTTTCTTGTCCTTTTCATACTGTAGTCTTCTTATAATAAATTTTTATTTTTCTTTCGTAGACATTCACAGCACAATGAATGCTAAGAAAGATAGATACATATGTTCACACAAAACAAGCAGGCTCAGGTGCCACAATAGTGTTTGTTGTGAGCACTTAAACTCAGTTGGTTATGTGTGCCTAGTGAAAAATTTCCTTAACACCTTCCTGGAAGGTGTTTCCACTATATGAATTAATACTTGAGAACAGGTTAATAAGTCTCTGCAATGTGCTCTCATGCACTGCGTTTCGCACAGTCCACTATCATCCCTGGCATCCCTGCAGTAGAAATGGTTCTCACGGCCAGAAATTATTAGAGAAGCTTTTTGCAGGATATCTTATTTATCCCTTGAATTCTTCTGCCCGGGATCTACCCTTTTTCCCCACCTAAAAGAGAACTTTGTGTTACATTTTTAGAGGTATTTGCAGTTGATGTGATTTTGCTTCTAAAAATTTCTTGCACATTCCTCACTTGATTTTTATCGGCTTCTTTCTTGCCCTTGCCTTTGATTTGATTTTCTTTTTTAAAACCAAATGTGCTGTTTACATCCCTCTGAATGCTCTACCTGATAAAATGTTGACAGCTAAGGGACAACTGATGACTTCACAGAAACCTTGAAAGAAATCAGCTCCTGATTGATCTGTTAGTGGGCGCATCATCATGTACTGATTTTTTTTTTTTTTTT
>VZTH01003626.1:741250-809143 GCA_013397815.1 Aleadryas rufinucha
TTTTTTTGGTTGACATTTCTCTGATTTTTTGTTCATATGGGAAATGAAGGAGAACAAGATAACATTGCATTTTTACAACTCCATTCTCTTTGCTCAGGAGCCAGTAAGCACTATTTGAATGTTAATTAAAATATTAGCTATTGGCATATGCTTCATTCATGTTGTATTATTCTACAGTGTCAGGCTTAAAACATTACTCATTTTAAGCAATGTTCAGGCTATGTCTTTGCAAATTTTTCATGATGTCAATTCTAACAAGGTTCATTACTATGGTAATTAACAGTAATTATTAGGATGAGATTGCTGGATTTTTACATATACACATCTCTCTCTCTCTCTATATATATGTACACATATAGATTTTTATTCTGATAATCACTCTATTTGTTTGAGGACTCCAAACCCTTAACCTTCTTCCTGATTTTTTTTCCTTTGTTCAGACATGTACTTCCCTTGCTCCAGCTCTTAGACGACTAAAATTTAATCATGACTTTGTTGATACTCCAAATGTTCCCATAGATTTTATACTTCATGTAAGTTTCTAATATGTGGAATTTATGTGGGAAAAGAAGTGGTGGTTTTGTTCCACTCTTCTTGCTTGAATTTTTCAAGTGGCAGTGATGCAAATGTGTACTGATACTTAGGAAATGGCTTCATTGTGATAGAGAAGGGAGGCGTACACAGTCACTTTCTGCTGTCTCATAGATCTGTTTGCCACTGTACAAAAGGAAGGAAAGTTGTAAAGAACTGGGAGTCCTGGATCACTGAGTTCCTGTGTTCTACACAGCTGTACTTTGTGATTCCATTCAGAAACATTTCAAGCTGCACTCTGAAAAGCAGTTTGATTGCCTTCCCCTTCATCCTCAAGCTCGCTCCTTTCCGTTTCTCTTGAAAGCGTGTCTTGGAACTTATATATTCTAATGGTGGGGAAAATAATTTTCATGTTTCCAGTGTAAACATAAACATGTTTGATTTATGCTAGTTCTTTTGATTTTGGAGCACCTCTCCTATGAGGAAAGGCTGAGAAAATAAGGGTTGTTCAGCCTGGGGAAGAGAAGGCTCTGGGGAGATCTTATAGTGGCCTTTCAGTGCTTGAAAGGGACTTCTAAGCAGGATGGGGAGAAACTTTTTAGCAGTGCCTGTTGCATTAGAACAAGGGGTAATGGTTTTAAACCACAGGAGGGTTGATCAAGAGTAGATACAAGGAAGAAGGTTTTTACTGTGGAGGTGGTAAAACACTGGAGCAGGCTGCTCAGAGAGGTGATGGCTGCCTCATTCCTGGAAACATTCATGGTCAGTTTGGATGGAGCTCTGATCAACCTGATCTAGTTGGAGATGTTCCTGTTCATTGCAGGGTGGTTGGACTAGATGACATTTAAAAGGTTCATTTCTACTCAAACTCTTCTATGATCTGATTTTTCTGTAGTTGTTTTCTCTCCTTTGTATTTACAGACCACCCTGGTGTCACTTCTCATCTCCACTATTGCTAAGTTAAACAAGAAAAGCTCGTGTGTTCTCTTAGAAAATATTTGCTTGATTCTAATAGTAATTCATCACCTGTTCTAGTCTGCATATGTTTTCTGAGACATGAGTGGGTAGATTGCATGTAATATTTCATGAGTTGCATGCTATGCATGATGAACTAATGTTAGTAACTACCTTCACTGTCCCCTGGTGTATCAGTCCTGTGATCATGTTTAACTTTTTATAAGCATTTGGTAACTCTTAGTCATTCTATACTAATCAGACACAGATCTTTCTCTTCCTCTGCTTTTTATAAGCATTTGGTAACTCATAGTCATTCTATACTAATCAGACACAGATCTTTCTCTTCCTCTTCCTCTTCCTCTTTAACAGATGAACTCTACTTTGCCATAAACTTCCCTGTGATGGGTTTGAAAGAACATGGCCTTGCACTTACTATTATTCCACTTCAATTAGTGTCTCCTATACTAATTTTCAGTGTCATCCCATTCTTCCCACTTTATCATCCTCCTGTTGGGTCCTGCTGGGTTCATTGCCTAATCTTGTATGCCAAAGTAGATGTTGGCCTTGGTGTTCAAAATTGGCAGTTCCTTAAACCACCTGCATCTTTCTGGAAGACTTTTCTTCCACCAGTTGGACTCAAACCTGCCTGTTGCTCACTTTGTATGCAAAATCATTTGATGAAATAAATGAGAAAGAAACAAGTTTCTGTCAGCCTATGAAGAGATTACCAACCCAGCAAGGCTGAGCCATATAAACATTGCTTATGGGAAGGAAATAGTTTCTTTCTTTTATAATCTCAAAAGAATCCATACATGAGAACCTGAGGAAAAATATCCCCAGTTTAAGGGGATAAATTGAGCAATATACTTGCAAAAGAAATTACACTGGCTAATCTTGGAATTATTTTTCAGGTCATAATGTATACAAAAATTCCCCATCTGCTGACTGTTCTAATCCCATAAAGCTGACAGATAATAGGACGATCATTTTGTATTTTAGCAGTGATGATTGCCAAAGGGAACTTTGGGTATGTTTAGAATGTAAGAATTCCTGTGTTTTCTCTAGAGCAGCACTGTTGAGGTAGTTATATATTGTGTATTTTGTTTCATATGGGAAGCAATGACATAATGAACCACTGGGTCTCACCAGTTGGTCCATCTAGTGCAATGGTCTGCCTTGGATAGTAAAACCCACTGATATAGAGAACACATGAGGTGTTCAAGCACTTTAAATGGCTTATTCACCTCATGGATTCTGGATAAATACAATTGTTTTTCTTGGTTAGAATCAAAACAAGGCAGAGGTAGTGGAAAACCCGGAGTAGCTGAAAGCATCTGGGTGAAACACTGTCACCTTTGCCATTGAATGTTTGTTATCTTCACTGAAAGATTGTCTTTATGAAAAAGATGCTTGCATAGAGTCAAATTTCCTTTGTTTTTGTGCACCTTGCTTTTCTCTTGAAGGATAGAATATTTAGAATGTTTTAAAATTAAGTTGGTAACAAAGCCCATAGGAAAGCGCAGTCTGGGTGTAATTTTGGGGTTATTGAAGCAAACTGGACCGTTAAAACTTTTTAAGGTTTGTCAGGATGGCTTTTTCTTTTAGCAAAGCATCTTGGTTACTAAAGAGTAAATGGCAAAAAAATTAACATGAAATTGTTTTTGGAAAGTATTTGCTTTTGTGTTCCACCAACACTGTTTCTAACTATGTCTTCTCATTTTTATATATTTCTTTTATGTTTCAAACTTAGAATCAGCAACTAGAAGTGACATTTTCCTCAATTCTTGGGTTGATTAAATGTTGTTGATTCAGATGGTTGGAGGAGGAGTTAAGTAGCCTGCAGTCTGGACACTTGATGCCGTGATGATTTTTTGCCTTTTCTATATACCCCTTTTATATAACTTTCATGTATCCTCAGTGCTTTTAGCATGCATACTTATAATTTTTTAAGTCTGATAACTAGCACAGACCTAATATTCCATTAAGCCAGGAGACCAAACATCCTAGAAGCTTTGCAGTTAGAGGTCAGAAAGCCCTAGAAACCAAGGTCCCTTCTAGAACACATCTGGTAAACTAAGATAGGCCCATCCAGGGGGAAATTCCTCAGGATGGGGGGGGCTCAGTCCAGTCTCTCACTGGGGAATTTCAGATAGATATGCTAATTCACAAGGCCTATAACTGTATATGGGATGTATGGTGTGTGTGCATTTCGGTGTGTGCTGCTCAGCGCATTCCACCCCGATGGAGAGTGCACCTTAAGGATCCTTAAATAAATACCGAGGTAAAAACCCCTTCTCCCTTTTAACCGTGTTTGGTTTTTAAATTTTAAGACTAGGGAAAGGCAACACACACCGCTGGGAAAAGTGATTGAAGCCACTGTGGATGCTAAAGATTTGTACCTTAGAGCCCCTATTCACTCCCTTAGCATATATACAATTCTTATTGTACTGTAGAAGCAACTTAATTACCTGCTTCAGACCTGTAAATTCCTCTCCTACAGATGCATGTCTGAAAGTCAGTGGTGGCAATACTGAACATCAGTCATGTTTTCTTTGAGATTCAGAGCCATCTGTTTGAAGCCATGTATCATGTTGATTGCAGAGCCACAGGCAGAAGCCAAATATTTTGATTGGTAGTATGATATTTTAAAAATATGAGGGATATTCTTCATTTTATTTGCCTTCCTCTGCCTATTTTAAAAAGACAGGTGACTTTCTTCATGCTTTTATTGTGTTCCCATTTGAGCAGCATCTGATTCTGAATGTATTAGTTACTGCAAATTTTGGACTTCTTAATGGATTTTTATATGTGTTGTATAAACTTTGATTGTATCAGTCTTATTGAAAATTGTGGAAATACAACTCCTTTCCCTCCACCCTCTCCCTTGGGAGCACTTAATATAAATAAACTTTTCAGAAAATGGGCTATAGGGAAAGAAGTTGCAGCAATCCAAACAAAAAGGTTTCCTTTGTCCTTAAGAAATTGATATCTTACAAAAATGTTTCAAAAAGAAAACCAACCATCTGGAAAAAAAAAAAATCAAAACCCCAATCAGTACCATTCCACTGCCCTCCCAAAAACAAACAAACAAAAAAGCATAAAAACTGGATCTGGAAATTGTTGTAGAATTAGTTTTTTCCCTGCCAGTGTCATTAGTCTAAATGATATCTACACTGAAGCCTATGTGTTCACATTTTTTGGGAAGGTTGGGACAGAACCCTGTTTTTGTTTTTCTTTTTTATCTGGATTTTCTTCTCAAATACCTTGGTCAGATACTAAGGATTTCTTTTTTCTTGCTAGAATAAAAGCTTGTCTTTGACTACTCTTTATATAATTCACTTGCTAATTTTCCTATTCATCAAAATATTTTGACTGGCTATCATAAATACACTGTGCATATGTGCAGATCTAAGTTTATATGTCACTTTTCTCATTATGCTGCATTCTGAACAAATGAGAACTTTGTTGGATCAAATTTATGCTTTTAATTCCAGTACTGCACATGTGCTTAAAGATAGCTAATAATGCTAATTCCCATCACTCTTGGAAATAATTTCATTTTTGCAGAGTGGTTTATTATGAGGTGGATGTAGAAAGCACAAGTTAAGAGCTATAAGAAAGGAACAGTTTTGTATCTGCATGTGATCAAGTTCCTGCCAGTGTCGTACAGAACAGATGAACAAACAGGATACAGTGTGCAATATAGTTATTAAAAACATAATTATTTGCTAAAGTTACAGGAATAAAAGGTCTGAAATTATACTGAATATTGTCAGTATTGTTTAGGACCTGAGCAGTATACAGCTATTTAACTATTATATGTTTTAGATATATAATTTTATATATATATATAAATATACATGTGTATATACACACATGAAATATGTATGTATATGAAACACATATATTCTAAACATAAAGCTTTTAAAATTAGGTTTTGTCATTGATGCACATTAAAATTCCTACGTAATGGACCGAGTAGGAGTTTGTGTCATCTGTGCTGTCTGTGATTCAAAGAAGCTTCTTTGTCAAGCACATGGTGTGCACAATACAAGTGGGATGAAATGTATTGCCCTCCACTGTCAATTGTGTGCTAGAGTCAATCTGCAACGTCGTGTGCTCTTTTTGCTCCTTTCTCTTAGTTACAGGAGAAATATTAAACTGGCATATTTATTTTCTGATTTTTAGTGGTTCTTTCTTTTGCCTTCATGCTGCTGCTTGATACATACCAGCTATTTTTAAATAAACTTTTCCTTTTTCCTTTTTCTTTTTATAACCAAGTAGACTAAAACCAGCTCAAGGCACAGTGAAAGTAAGGATTTATACTTGTTTCTGTGTGTAGCATCAACTGCAGGGAATATGTGTATGCTTGTGCCAGCTGTTTTTCCACATCTATCCCAAACTCCTCGGTTGAGGTGACCTCTGAAGTGCCGGCTACAGTGAGTGATGGAGTTATTGAGATTCAGCGACAACCCTGACCCTGACCCCCTCGTGGCCTTGGTTTCACTCATCCATCTTCCAAGCCCCACAGGCTGTGATGTGCTGTGTGGAGACAGGATTAAACAAGTGTGAATAAACAAGTTCAAAGCTTTCTGTCATGGCTGCCAACACAGAACATCAGGAGAATGAGACATTAATAACCCAGTACTGGGCAGGCATGTTGTTTTGCCATAGGAACACCTGGGAAAAGTACCACTTCCTATGCAATCAGGTTTTTTGTTTCCAAGAAAAGTTTGCTTAAGACTCTTGTGAAGGGTGTGAGATTTGTCCTGCCATTCTTCTTAGTCACAAAGCTGGCAGTCAGACCAGAGGTAGAACACAACATCCAAAAAGGTGCTGAAAAACCTTCTATGGAAGCTGCATCCTTCGCTTGCATTGTGTTATTTGGGCTGTGATTCATCAGAACTGATTGGAGGGTTGTTTTATTTTGTGGTTTTAACCTAATCTATTTACAAGGAAAGAGTCTGGAACATGTTGCCAGAATTATTTTCTAAACGATAATCTTACGAGATCAGTTTTGTATTTTGTAGTAAACAAAAATTTTATGCTATAGTATGGTTTGAGGTTGAATCTGTGTCTATGGGTAAGTGGCTGAGATAAGATATGCTTGTTGTGACAGTGGTTTAGGTAGTGCCTGTCTTCTCTTTGTCAAGACACTCATTTCACCCTGTGGCACCTTCTGATCACTTGACTAGTCAGTGATTAAATACATTTATTTAGTTCAATGAGTCAGAGATGTTGGGGTGGTTAGAAAATTACTGATGGATTATCAGTTTCATCACCTCTGACATGCAGCCTTACCATAGTTCATCATCTGAGAATTCATAACACATTTGCCTGAGCAGTAACATGCTCAGCTACCTGTGTGATCATGGGTCTATGTACTGGCAGTGTTGTGCTCAGGACTGATAGGACAGATGTCACAGGAATTAGAAGGGCATCATCTCTTTTGGTGATAAACACACTTATTAAAAAAACTACTGAAGAGTGTTCTAGTGCCAGCGGCAAGCTTAGTAACTCCCAAAGCTGTAATACACTGATACTTGTCTTTTCCTGGAGCATTTCAAGAAAGAAAAGTGCTTTTCAGAAGGAAAGAAGCTTTGGCTTTAGTGCTACTGGACACTTATATATGCAATGATTTTTGAAGTCTAAAACTGGCAAATTCATTTCAAAGCAAGTATCTTTTTAGAGA
This sequence comes from Aleadryas rufinucha, assembly GCA_013397815.1. Taxonomy (NCBI): domain Eukaryota; kingdom Metazoa; phylum Chordata; class Aves; order Passeriformes; genus Aleadryas; species Aleadryas rufinucha. The sequence continues at coordinate 748,431 of VZTH01003626.1, forward strand.
CCTATTAATTTCATCCCTGTTACATGGGGATGAATCTCATTATTCTTGTCTGACAGCCTATCTTAAGATGAGGGGGATTTTTCTGGAGTCCAGTCCTGGAGCAAGCCCAGTTGGAGGTGGCACACTACTGTACTTCTAGGTTACAAAACACTTATTTATTGATCAGGGAGTTGTTGGTACTCCTATGCTAAGGTTTGTATTTTCAAAAATTTGTGTGTACCTACAAAGAAAAATCTTGCTGTCAGAAAGTGACATACAAAGCCCAGTCCTTCCTGCTTGTCTTAAAGCAGGTGAAAATATCCAAGTGATTTCAGTCTAATGGTAAGAACTTTAATAAAGGAAATGAAAACATTGTTCATAAATAATAGAAATTGCACGAGCTTCTTAGCCCAAATATCATATACACATCGTGTACTATAAAGGAAGTATAAAGGGAATAATGGACAGGATTTGCTTCAAAAACAAGTCAAATAAACCTTGGATCCTAGTGTTTAGGAAAATTATGAAAATGACCAGGGGAAAAAAATGCCCAAAGAAAAAGTATCAAACATGCTTTGGTTTTTTGTTGGGGTTTTTTGTTTTGTTTTTTCCCCTCCCCATGGCACTTGTAATAGGATTCTTATGTTGAGAGTGAAGCAAATTTATCTAATACTCTTTTGGGTTGTTGACATCAGAGACGAGAATAATGCTGTTTGCAGTAGTGAAATCTAATACAGTGAAGAAGTTTCAAGTTTATTTTTTGTCATTATTCTTTGAGTTATGAAGTGATCCAGACAACAGAGCCACAATGGGGGTTCACTGTGTGCAGATTTGAGAAAATACGACTTTTAATCCATAATCTATTGGACATCATGAAATGTGATGAGAGACTTTTGAGGGAAGTGTTGCTTTCATCAATTAAAGTCCAATAAAACTTCTGTGTTGGCATTATGCCGGCTTGTAACAAATGTCTTGATGGAAGTGAATTGTTAATGTTTTGCTTCTGTAGTGGGTTTAATGTTTAAGGTTCAGGGAGTCATAATCCTTAATTCTTACAGTTCTTAGTCTAGTGAGTTTTATTTCTGGAAAGCTTAAGAGCCTCTTTCTTTTCCTTTTTTTTGCTTTTTAGGCTTTTCAAGTACCTAATTCCTGTCATTCTTTTGAATCATAAACAACTTTAGGATCATAAACAACTGCATTTAATATAGCAGTTCCATAGAGACATCTTTTAATTCCAAATAGTCTACAAGTATGACATTTGAAACCTTTAATATCATGTTCAGCCAAGAGGAAAAGATGCTTTGAGAGGAAGTAAATTGATTGACTTTCTTTTTTTTTTTTTTTTAATAGGATTAAACTACAGTTTTATTACTAGTACTGAAATAAAAGCCAGACCCAAACCTTACATTTAGTGCTTGTATCAGTTAACCAATGAATGGATCTTGTTTTAAGATCTAAAGTTTTTTCATAGGTTTAAAAATATTGTCATAATGAAAATAAATCTGAGTTAGAACTTTGTATAAACAAACTGTAGAAACTTTTTTTTTCATTTTATTCAATTTGCAATGTACACTGTATAAAGTATTTACTAGTACACAGTTTTATTTTCTTCTTTTAGCTAATACTCCTTCTAGGTTTTGTTTAGAATGGAAGAGAAAGCTATGGTTTCAGTTCTTCCCTCTGCTACAGAGTTTAGGTGTTACCACCTTTATTTTACAAACTGTGGGGCAATAGTTCTTTATCCCAAAAGAGTTAGTGAGCTCGGTGTGCTGCTGGTGTGAAATGCCCCAGTAATGCTCCTACAGCAGGTACCTGTGGGACACTGTGCTCCTGTTGGTACAAGAGCTGTGTTTGCCCACTGGATCTGGTCAGTGTTTATCCACAGGCACAGCTTTATACACAAGTTGTTCTTTTACCCCTGAGAGACCTCACATGCTATGGCTGCTTATTTTCTTACTGCAAAAGTACCTTGACTTTTACTGCCTACCTGATTTTTCTTTTGATAAGTGTTTTGAATAAACTGAGAGGGGAAAAATGATAAGAAGGTATTAATCTAGAGAGGATTATCCCAAAGTGTGGAAGAATATATGCAGTACTTGAAATGACTTTTAACCCAAGTTTGACATTTGACTTGCTTTAGAGTTGATAATATTCTTTTGAGATCTCTGACTTATAATCAGCCTCATTAATTCTTGTGACTTCCCTTGTTTCTTTTTATTGACACATAAGATGTGTTATTTTAGAAAATGAATTCCAGTTCTTTGTCACAATTCCCTGTTACAAAAATGAAGTAAGGTTAAACTACACATATGCTCAGAATATGACAATAGTTCTGCTCTTTCACTGGGGGAAGCATGCAAGAATTATCAAGTTAGACCCTAGAATTTGCATCAATTGTTGTGATGTCAAAGCTGCCATATTAATATTCTTAGTTTTCCATTTCAGTGGTTTAGGATAATACAGATCAATCTAATGAGGTTTTTAGGTACACTAAGTATTTCTTGCTTTTACAGCAGTATAGTCTTGAGTTAAAAATAAGCTTTTTTAAATATATAGTCATAACTGATAAAAACTTCTAGTTTTAAATGAAAAGGAAATTTAAACAGGAGGGAAATTAGGGATGTAAGTTTTGTCTGATTTTCTTAAAACTGAACACGCTCTTTAGTGTGCGTAGAGAAATAGTTTTTAAATCTTTATAAATTTGTAGAGTTTGTTTTGAGCAAGTTTTTAGGTGGCCTTAGGTGGGCTTAAGAATGAAAGCTGTTTTCCAAAAGAGAATGATCTTTAATAGTTATTTATTGGGGTGGATGATGCTCATTGCTTTAATATCTAGGTGCATTAATGCATTTTCCTGACTAAATACTGAGAAGAAAATTTAGAAAGCTTTCTATAAACAGGTGCAGTGCTTACATTGTTAGATTCAGAGCTGAAAAAACAAAGACACCTCAAATTTATGCCAAGAGTGTGAAAACTTTATGGTCTAACTCACGTTTTTGTTCAATATAGTGTGTTTTATTAACACTGCAAGCCTTGAAGTAGATTCAAAAGAAATTCTTGTGATCTCTTATCCTGACAGCACAATGGTCTGGTGAAATAATGTCACAAACCATGTCTGACAGGTTTAAAGTTGAACAGAGGTGGCCTGTATTTCCTTTTTTCTTACTCTGCTCCCTGTTACAGGCTCAGAGGCTGGGATGAGCTTCCACTGCCTGTATTCTATATAGGCAACACAGGCAAATGTGGACATTTTGGTGGTGGCCAGTCAGGAGCCACAGGAAACTGCACACTCAGAAATGGTGGAACTTTGAGTGTAATTAAATCTGAAGAGGAGCCAGGCATGGAGAATCAAGCTATGTCTCCTTAAATGTAAACTATGAGCAGTTTGATGAATAAACTGGTCTATTCTATTTTATCTAGTTTTTAAGAAAATTAACTATTCTGTTTCCTTAAGAATCCCTGTGGAGATGCTTTTGAACAGAAGAGTAGCTTTACTAAAAAAATTGTAGTTTTTAGACAATACATGAGCATTTATTATATTTTGAGTACATTTTCCTGTTTTCTTTAGAGATGTAAGTGTTCTAGTGTAGAAGATAATTACCTTGCTGCTACGCATTTTTGTTAGTGGGTAAGATTTTTTTTTTTTTAAAACTGTTTAACATTTTCGAAGGCTTTTTCCTAAACTTCATAACAGAGAAATGTGTGTAAGGATAAACCAGAAGTTATTTTGGCTCCTTACGGCACGTCCGTTTGAAAACGAATGCAGTGTGACTTCTACCAACTGACACTTCTTTCCATAGCATCTTTGAAATGAGCTAGTTCAAGATTCCTGGGCTCTCTTGAACAAATTTTCTTTTGGTTGAAAGGTTAGTTAAAGGTTAGAGGTGCATGGAAGCAGGAAGGAGGATGGTTTGTGCTTCTGATCTTCTCTTTCTGGCTCTTAGTGGCTTTTGGTTGCCATGCAATGTGTGAGAGGCACTCATGATTCCCGTCATGCCAGATCCAGATTGCTCACAGAAATATCAAGTCTTGACTCGTTTTCTGGAGTGCCTGAGCATGTTTGGGTGTCAAATCTTAGGCTGCAAGCCCCCATTTGAATCGTCCAAGTCAGCAGAACAAAGTCAGGGCAGATTGACTTCTTACATTACGAGGTACATCTGTTCTTAATTTGGGTGTGGCAGGGGCACCTTTGTAATAAATCTGTTCCTTTCTATAATAATTTACTTAACTAAGTTTCTTTCCCTTTTTGTACAAAATTTTGTGTTTGTAAGGAAAAAATAAAATCAAAACTGATGACTCCACATCTTTCTAGCAAGTGGGCTACTTAATTGGTTTTTTCTGTAGCATATAAGTATGATCTGAAGCACCTTGTTAGACATGGTGTCTCTGTATATGCACTTTTCACCAGTTTTGCACCTTTTCACCTACATCTCAAAGTATAAACAGCAGTGAATGACCTGTTATTTTTGTCTGTGCTCACGGTTTCACCCAAGCAGCCAGTAAAAGCTGATAAATTATCCTTAGATCTTGCCAGAGAATCCAATGCATTTTAACAGCCTTGCAGAATTCAACAAACTCTCATTTAATAATAATCAAAACTCAAAGGAATGCATGGCTATTTCTGAGCCTTCATCTTATGAAAGTTCCCTTTTCCACTAAAACTCCTGATCATTTTCAGTCTTCAGGTGGGGGAAAGTGCCTTTAGCTTCAGTTACCCTAACAATAGTTTCATTGTTGAATTTTCAAGTTAGATTTTTCTCCAAGTTTCAAATTTTGTCTGCTCTGTCTAAAATTTGTAGAAGTTAATCCCTTAAAACAAAAATGCAATTAAACTGTACCTTGATTTTTGGTGATGTAAGTAGGTGTGTGCCTATGTATGTAACATGAATGCATTTGTGTTTGTATAGCAGTGTAATCAAAATGCTGAAGTATATTTGTCTACATCAGCTAGTTAGGTTATTTAATTTTCTTGATCATAATGTATACTGTTTGGAATGGTTATAGTTCAGCAAAGAAAATACGGATTACTTATATAACAGTGAAATAAATACTTAAAAATTTCTAGTAAACTAATGCCTTTTGCTTTTTCCCCCGTACTTCAAGATACAGATGTATCAAACCACATTTGTTAGGATCACTGAGTATCACTGGATCCTCATCCCCTTTGTGGAGATATGATCCTTGGCATGGATTTCAACAGCTCTAAACAAAATGAAAAAAACACATGCAATCCTTTGAAAACTTTCCCAATTGCAAATTACTCTTATGAAGCCTTATCAGGGCCATAAAACTGGCAGTGTCACCCCTGTTTGTCATGGAGAAACTTGGTCACATTCAGCCAAGTGGTTCAACCTCAGCACAGCAAACAAAGTGTTCCTTTAAAAAATTGGCTGTGGTCTCTGGAGAAGGGAAATTCTGGAGACCACCGTGAAGTTGAAGTAAGGCTTCCTATTGTGTATTCAGCTTCCAGCCATTGTACACATTTGACCCCCAAATGACAAAATAAATGAAAGCTGCTCTTCAAAGTAATGCAATCAGTTCAAAAATATTGTGCTAATAAAGTTATAAATTCTAATTGAAAGATTTATGGCAATCCATTTAGTTGTTACTAGGTTATTTGTGACAGACAGATGCAGAGTAACCTGATTAGAGTCAGCATTGTGATGACTTGTAACTGCAGAGGCGAATAAAGCTTTAAACCATTGTCATGGCCCATTCTCTGAGATGCATTTGGAAGCTGATTTGAAAGAAAATATATGACCCTTAAATGTAGTTTTGCAGCTGCCTCAGATAAGTTGGCCCAAAGAAAGTGCCAAAATGACAGGCAGGTCTTTCTTTGCCTAAGTTTTAATTTGTAACTCAATTTTGCAGATGGATTTAGAAGAAATTCAATTGAAACACTCTTTTCAATATATTTTTTTTTTCTTTCCCTCTATATTTAATATCTCATGTTGGGAAAAATAGTCTTAATTCAGTTAATAACAGAAATGCTATTAAGGAGTTTATTATTTTAGATTTGATGAGCAAGCTCTATGAAAAACCTTCTTATATGGACCTTTCCTATACCCTTGAAAAATGTTAAAGCAGGGCCTTTATTCATGTATACCTGTGTAATTTTAGTTGAGGGGGAACTTAGATTTACGGGAGCCAAATAATAGTTTCATAGATGCTACAAAGAGAAGAAAGCTAGTTGCTAGTCTGGTCCACGTTCCTAGATTGAAAATCTATAAAATGGACATTGTTTTCATACTTTCTTTTATATATGTATTCTTATAATTACACCCTTCAAATTGTTCTACAAGTGCGAATTAATCCAGTTTTGTATTCAATTTGTTTAACCTGTTTATCATAAACAGGATTAATCGGTGACAAAGATACGATTTTGTATAATCAGAAATAAAATATATCAAGTTTTGGAATAATATTTTAATAATGTGTTTTGCAAATCACTTCTTGCTCCTGACTTCAGTGCACTTAAAGACTTTGGTACAATAAAGCAATAAAATGATCCAAGTTCAGACTTACTGGCGAGTGCTGGTGTTGGCCCTTCTTATTAATACAGAACTTTTTCTGTAATATGTCAATTTATGTTATATTTGAAGTTATAATCTAAATAGATACAGTAGTTACAGCTGTCAAAGGGAACTATATTGACAGAACTGGTTTTGTATTGAGAGTTAAATGATTCTTATGGCTCCAACCTTACAGAAAAAGTACACTTATTCCTTACAGAATGGTACACTTGCTGGCAATAATTTAACAGACTTTTTTTGTAATGTAATTGGAGGAAACACTAATTTACTGTAACAACTAAAAACAGAGTGAACTGTAAATATGATCAGTGAATGAATTATTAAATTTGGTGTTTATGTAGAGCAGGGAGTTCTTTGACAAGTTACAATACTGTTAAATTTTTGTTTTGACTAGTAAGTGTACTAAAATAGTAGGAAATACCAAAGAGGAAGAATCGTGAAGTGTTTGTCTGTATTGATAAATATTTGTAAATTTGTGTACATATGCGTGTGGTACATATGTATCTCTTATATTTCAGATAATTATTGTTGTCATCTTAAGACTGTCTACTCTTTTTTTCCAAGATAAGAGTAGTTTCTGTTCCCTATCACGTTACTGAGTTGTGATCACTTCATTTGAAGAGCCAAGTTTGGCTCTGCCTTCAGGATGGTTTCTTGTGAGTGCTGTGATGGGGAAAGCAAAGGAAGGAAACAAGGCAGAAATTTTGCCCCTTTGTAAACACGAGCTTTTTATGAGCCAAGATCCTCTGAATATCTCTTGCCAAGTCCTTCCTAAGAAAGGATTTTGGAGCAGATTAAAGTATCTAGATACTGAGGACTAGAAAGTTCGCTTTCACTTTGCTATCAAAATCCATTCGAGACATCACTGTTTATGNATTGTGGAATAAATAACTGAACCAAATACTTTGGTTGTAACATGTCAGGAAGGCTGTTGAAAGAGCTTTAAGATTAGTGAAGCAGATCATTAGCTGATGTGCATGAACTCTGTATCATTTGCTTCCCTAGAATTTTGCTGTAGGAATGCAGTGTGAATGTTCTGGTTTACTGCTGGTAATAAAAGTAATGGTGCACCTTCACTCCATTTGTAGCAGTCAAGATGAACCTGGAGGGTGCTGGCACACAACTTTCATTAATTCCAGAGATTCTCACTTCGAAAAGTCAAAAGAAAGATCATTTCATGTGTCGTGATTTAGGAATAGTACCCCCCAATTTAGTGCTTCAACTGAGATTCCCCCAAACCAGACATTGCTCACGTGCTTCCCCCACCCCTTCCTGCTCCGGGGATGGACTTGAGAATTGGAGACACAAAGGTAAAAATGAAGAGTTAAGATAAGAACAATTTACTGGGAACAGCAATGAGATAAGAAAACAAAGAGTAACAGCAAAAAATAATACTAACAAAAGTGTACAAAGAGAGGGTGATATAAATTCAAAACACTCACCAAGCCCAGTGGTGGAAAAGCAACGGCAGAAAAAGTTTATTTTGGGAAGTGAGAGTCCCTTTGCCCAGTCCCCTGGCATGAGGTAAGATGGTATTGAATAACATTCAGATGTGGCCATGCCCACTCAGCCCAGTGCAGGGCAGCCCAGAATTCCTGGGCTCAAGCAATCCAGTGGGCTCAGCCTCCTGGCAGCTGGGGCTACAGGTGGACACCACTGCACCTGACTGCTGTAAAAGAAATGAGCACTGTCCTGCCCAGAACTAGGGCAACATATTTTTCTCCAGTTTAAACACACAAACTCCCTAGTCCCAAGTTTTCTGTTAGGGTTTGTTAGATCTTATTCTAATACTTAAAAGCCAGCAGTTGACTCCAAATGCAGGATAATCATCTGCTATTTTAATGGGAAAGAGAAACTCTGTTTTGCCAGTTCTCATGTTAAATGTTTATTTTCCATCTCTATTCTACCTTTACTTTGCCTCCTAATCTCTTAAGTATCATTTATATAGACTTATGTTTGATTCACCAATTCTACAATCTGGAAGAAATTTCCTAAATGAAGAAAAAAATTTTGTAAACTGGATTTTGAAACAGTTTTAATTTGCAGTTGCAGTATGTCACAATCGAAGCAATTCCTTATCAATCTGTCAAGTGGCTGATGCAGTACTGAATTGAAGAGGGTTGTTCTGGGAAGTCTCAAGTGTTTGTCTCAGGTACCATTGCTGTGCTCTTTCAGTCAAGAGTCAGAAATGCTGCGATGGGCATATTTTGTTTGTTCACATCACTGTCTGTCAACACTTCAGGAACCTTTTCAGTCCCCTTTTTCCTGCTGCTCTCCCTGATCAGGGCATGACTTGCTTACTAAGATTCTCATAAGATAATCATTTAATAGCAACTCTGAGCCAGAAGACAAAAGGAAAGAGAGTTCAAGAGCTCATTGCTAATTTCTCTCCCAGCATAATCCAATCAGTACAGCTCTCCAGCCAGGACTTATAACCCTTAATAAGTCACTCTATTCGATTAAGAGGAATTGATTTTCTTCTACTGTGTATCATAGTGATTATGATGAATATGGTATCTGCTGCTCACTTCCCTATCTTCCCTTCTAGTGTCCATTTGTTTGCAGGGTCGGCAGGTAAACGAGCCAGGGAGATGACACGGTGTCATTAACAGGAGCTGGTGTCAGCACTGTGACAGCTGTGGAATTGAGGTGTCCCATAGATGAGAGGAGAAGCCAGGGTCTCACACAGCAATTCCATACTTTTGACAACTCTACTGACAGCCTCAAAAGCAGGAAATAATGGGACAATCGTTTGCAATTGTGACTAGGAGAGCAACTTGCAGTTGGTGGTGGTGTGGTGGTAGCATATTGACCATAATTTAGAGGTTAACTAATACTAAAGCAGCTGGGAGAGGGGTGGAAAGGCAGCTCTCATATTTCAAAAGTAAAGCAATATTGACTTTTCTTCAATCAGAGGATACCAGTGGAAACATGCTTTGATGATATTACCTGTCCGTTTGCTTTCCACAATTTATTGGCAGAAGAAAATGTAATTGACTTGAATGAATTTAATTTTGGGGGAGGCAAAACAGGGATAGAGAGAGGAATTAGCTGTTTCAGTGCTGTTCAAGATAGTTTTGGAAATGGTCACACAAGGACACATAAATGTTTGTTTATACATGTTTAATTTATCATGAGTCCAGTCAAACAGCAAAACAAGACATTTTAACTGTCTGGGAATTTTTTCCCCATCATGGGAGTAGCAGCCTATGCCTGGACAGCTTTTCTTCTGGATGTCTTCAAGCTGTAGACAACATAGCAAGTGCAGGTGAGCTTCAGAAAGAAATGAGCCAGTCACATGATTCAACTCTTTTAAATTTATATTTATCTCTCAAAACGGCTGTAAAAGTTAAAACCTAGCATGCTTTTTAATTATTGTTATTATTTTCCAGAACTATTGCCTAACCTGCATGTGGGCATCTACTTAAGAAGCTTTATTTTCAGAACAATTTAATTACCTTCTTGCTGAGCAAGGGAAATTGAATTGCCATTTTGGTGTTGAATTATACAATTTGAATAAATTAAGTCAACATTTTCAAAATCATGTAGTTTGACATCCTGCATAACCCAAACCACAACTTCTGTAGCAGGATCAATAGTGTGTGGCTGGGAAGATACATGCCTTTTTTTAGCGCCTGAATTTGTTACATATTGTTTTGAATAAATGTTGAAATGACTCTGTAAAGATTTCAAGTGAGGGAAATCGCATCTCCTTTAAGATGTTTTAATATTGAGATGTCCCAAAGGTAAAACTACTACTTCATGAGTTTTAGTTGTTCTGTTCCTGTTAGGCTTCAGATCACGTTTCCTTTTAAATTATACAAACTGAATATTCTGCAGAGAAAAAAAAGTTTTGCTGCCCACACTGCATGGTATTTCTGAGGAGTCATACGTCTTAAATATTGCAGCTGTTTCATGCAGTTGACATTTACTTTCCCTGCATAGCTGTATGGAATGGCTGTAAAATGGGATTCACATCGCCAGGTGCTGTCTCATAAGTACAGCTTTCAAGCACTGATTACATGGCAGTCTGATGGTTTTGGAGTGCCTGAAATCTACAGTCTTTGGATCCAGAGGCAGTTTTAAGGGAAGTAAGACAGAGTGATTAAATTCTTTCAGGTTTCAGAATACTTTGAGAAGTGTGCTTCATTTACACCAGAAGAATCCCCCCAAAATTCCAAACCCTCAATCCATTAACTTTACTTTCAATTTGCATTTTCCGAGTCCCAACTTCTAGCGATGAAATACTGAAATCCTGGAATGGGAATGTCACCCTAAGGAAGAAGCTTTGGAAAAATGCAACTTACATAAATATTTACCACCTTAGATAGTTCTAGCACCTTGAATTTTTTGAGTATCAAATTATAAACTGAGATTTTCAAACGTCACAAAAGGGATATATGAATAATTTGAAAACTGTGGGGTTTTTAGTGTGCTTTAAAAGTGTGGACAGTAATATTGGGCAAAATATCATAGGAGTAGCCAATCAGAGGCAGTTGCTCACTGGGTAAATATCTTTGCTGCTATTTTCATATACCCAGATATCATTTCAGTAATTTTTATATGCTTCATTAAATCAGGAGCTTGTGTTCCCTGGGTTATTTCACTTTTCCTCTAGGATATAATAATCTATTCTGTTATTGTGAATTTTTTTGTTTGTTTTGAAATATGATCTTAGCGTAAATCTTGAACTGTGCTCAGTTTACAAAGCAATGTTTATTTGTATGGATTGCTTGCCACTTCATTATCCAGCAATGTGTGTTGGCTGAAAATTGGATTAGTAGTGACCTTATATTTTCTTCTCGATTACTGGCAGGTATTGAATTGTTTTGAGGGTGTGAACCAATACCATCATGATTCCACTAGGAACTTGCTTTTTCATTGGCGATTCCCCAGTGATATCTCTTTTTCTGGATTTATCAATTACTGGTTTCAAATCCACTTAGTATGTGCCAAGTTTAATTTGTGGAATGCTAATTTCCTAATGCAAATATCATGTGGTCAGATGCTTCACTGAGTATATAACCTCTTTTCTGTGAATGTGTTGATCATAATATAGAGAGATGTGATACAGTCATCAGCCTCCTTCTGAACAGCAGGTTTAGAGCTTTTATTCTGGATTATTTGACAGTTGGATTTCTCTTTTGTAAAAACAGTCTTGGCTGTGTGGTGCTGCTTTGGTTTAAAAGGTGTTCCCTGTTGGTGTTGCTTTTGAGCATGCAGTGCTGCTTATGCTGTGAGAGACACTGAAGTGTACCAGTGCTGCTGTTTACTTGATGAAACTGCCTTAAATTCATATAAAACCTGGTTGTTGTGGACTAGAAAGTGGAATAATCTGCTGTGACAATGTTACCCGATTTATAACAGAAGGAAATTCTTCAGCAACTTCCTTCTTACGGCTTTATCTATCGGTTTGTATTTATTTTGTTATTTTATCAGCAATAGATGCTGACAAAAAAGGCTTGATATTTAAATTACTATATTGACCCTAAAATGACCCACTTGAATAAAACTTTCTTATGCGCACTTCCTTTCTCTTTAAAGCTATAAAATGTTCTTAGGTCCTCTAAGGATGTCCTTAGGACATCGTTTTGGCTTGTGCAATTTGGAGATGTTGGAATGCACTTAGGGCCCTGGGGAACCCAAGGTTAGAGTAACAGAGAGGGCTCTTGTTCTGTCCTTGGCTGGATATCTCTCTGAACAGTACTTAGAGGATACCAAATGTCCCCAGGCCAAAATGTTTTCCATCTAGGAAATCTGCATGACCTCAGTTGTCACCTACTTTTAATAAATTATAATCTTTATGCATTTAGTATATTTCTCTGCTTCCCATCCTCGTTTGAAACTTAAGGGTTTCTGATATAAAGAGAATTGACATATGATTTACTTGTTAGAATTTCTGTAATGATGTAGGGTTAACAGCACCTGATAATATAGAGATCATTGTATTACCAATATCGTGCTTAAATAAGTATTTTTTCCCTGTAAATGTTAACTAAAATGTAAGATTCATCTCAGAGTGAAAAGTTCCAATGTATTTTGATAAAACTGGTCTTCAGTTGCTCTCTTAATACTGAGTGGTGGTTTTATATTGTGGAGTCTAACAGTTCACTGACAATTTTTCCCCTTTTGCTCAGAGATCCAGTAGCCAGCTAGAATGAGTATCCACAGTTAACATTCCTCCCTCTCATCTTGGAATTTCCACTGGGAGGACAGCAGTGTAAGCATCATAGGAGAAATAGCTAGGAGGCACTGACTTAGCTTTGAGAGAAAGCACTAATCCCCCAGAGCTCCAGGGTATGCTAAAGAGTAGTGAATGCCTCCATTTCTGTACTCCTGCAAAGCTTCTTTTGTAGAAAGTTGTATTTATTTCAGGAAACAATTTCCAGCATATGAATGCTAAACATTATAATCAGTAGAGATTACAAAAGCAGTAACTCTAGAATATCCTTGACTTTTAGTGGGGGTTCTGCGGTTTGTTTTTTTTGGTTTGTTGCTTTGTTTTTTTTAATCTTGAATCTGATTTGAATCAAGGTTGAGCATTTCTTTACTACTTGATGGTCCTAAGCAAAATCCATTTTTCAAGAGTTACAAGCTCTTGAAAAATGACTTCAGAGTGCTAATGCACTCTTCAGTCCAATGTAAAAAATGCTGCTATTTAAATTAGTAATGTGTGCAACAGAGTAACAAAGAGGAGTTGAAGGAATGGTGGAAGAGCATAATTGGGTGATGCAAATAAAGGTGCTTTTGGATTTGCTGGCTGCTTTCTATGAGCTCATCTGATACTGTAAGTCAAGCATAGAAGTCTCAGTGGGCATTTGATGATTGCTCATGATACTTACTACATCATTAGAATTTTGAATAGAAACAGTTGAGGATGTAATTAATTAGTTTATGTTAGTAAAGTGCTCTGTAAATACTAGCTATTATAAAATAAACTGACAGATATTCTGGAAAAATGGTACAAGCATCCTTATTACTGTAAATCACTAGGTTTGCTAACAGAGTTCTGCTTATTATTAAGGAGAATTTATAACTGATGAAGGGTTCAAAAGTGACCTGCAGCCTTGAGTCCTTAATTTATCACAGGAGCAGGACATTGTTGATAGGAAAAAAAAAATGCTGCGGTGCTTCCAGTACACCCTAACCTTGACCTGGAGGAGACATCTCTGGGCAGGACTGAGGAATTCTTGCTCCATGCCCTGTAATTTGTGACCTTTCTGTTACGATCGCCAATAAGGAGATCCATTACTCTCTCCTCAAAGTTGGATTTTATTAGTATTAACTATAATTTATACTACACTGAGGCCTAGAGAAATGGCTTCCCAGTGTTATAAACAACGTCAAGGCACAACAAAAGACCATCTCCGTCCCAGAGAACTTACATTTGAACTCTCAGGCTGTGAACCCTGGCACTCTTAGAGATGACTATCCAGCAGACTTCTATGTGAAGCATTCAGGTTATTGTGGGTTGAATTGTTTGAGCACTTGGGTGTTGTGGTTAGTGTGGGTTTTATGAATCTTTTTCCTCTTTTTAGAGCAGGTTTTACATTTCAGTTCAAATTATTGCTGCACAGCAAGTCACTGATATAATGTAAATACAGAAATCTGTAGTTGAATAGTCTCCATATGCAATGGTAGGGCAAAGCATTCTTAAGCATTCCGCTTGCTCTGATGAGTTTAAAAATGTTTGCAGTTTTCTTACTTTATCACAGTTTGATAGGAGCAGCAGCCTTTCTCAAATCACTTTTTTCTGTCTGTATTTTTTTATAAGGATGAACTAAATTCAATTACTTTCCAATCAAGGCAGATTCTAAGAGCCTCTTATGTGAGTAAATAAACCTACAGGTGTTATACTTGTCAACATATTAATTACAAAAAAAAAAAAATAGGGCACATCTCTTCTTTGTGGCCGTATGGAATTCCAAACCAAACAGAAAATAATTGGGAAGGGAGGAGTGCTTCAGATACAGTGCTTTTGTCAGTAATATATATGTTATGTTGTGAAATATTTCACAGTTTAAGTTCCAGGAATGAACGTTAATATCCAGGCTATTAAACATGCACTTTCAGTGCATTTTGTATTCTGTAAGAGTTAAAATGCCCCTGTTAAGACAAATCCTTACAGAGATCTTTTGCTTGAACAGTGTTAAATATAATGCATACCTAATTCAGAGGCTAGTTCTGATTTAAAAAAAATAGAAAAAAACCCCAAAGATATTATTTTTAAAAAAATCATTAAAAATAGCCTGCATCTTAGTTTTCATTCCAAGTGAGAAGTCAGCACCATTGTGTTGTTGCTGCATAAACATATCAGACCTGAAAACACACAGTATTTGTTATGAAAAAGGCTGAGGCAAAGGGTTTCATGCGTAAGTGTGCTGGTTTGCACACTTTTTTTGGTTTTGTTAAATACCATCTCTACTTTTCTTTACAAGCTACTGAGTTCCAGCTTGAGCTAGCAATAAATCCATATGCAGGAATATATTCAGGTCTCTGTCATGTGATGTACCATAGTGCAAAAATATCCCTTTTGTCTGTATGGGCTTGCTCAATAACTGTGAGCAATACATGTTCCTGGTGCATAAATAGGATTAATCAGAGCAGGTGTGAAGAGTCAATTATGGCTGTTACTGGTTTTGGAATACAATGGATGTTGTCATATTGGAAAAGCAGGTCTATCAGTGTATCCCCAACCTTGTTTTGGAAGCTCATCTCCAGAGTCACTAGGTTAATGCGTACTTTAATTTGTGTGATACGTTGATCTGAGCACCTGGAATCCTCAACAGCTGCACAGTAATTTCAGAGAAAAACCCACCTCAATCAAAGGAAGGAGAGAAGGAATAAAATGATGAATGGGAAGCAAAGATAAAAAGATGAAGGGATTGTAAGTTTAAGTTTTCTGTTATTGTTAGATATTGAAGCTCTGTTAGAGACATTCTGGAAGTGGGTAATGCAGTAGGACTTGAGACTTTATTCCATATTCCTCTTCCCCTACTTGCACCCCTCCCAGATACTGACCAATGAAGTTGGCAGTGTGGTGAGAGAAAGAGTGAATGGTTCTTACAGGAGTGCTTAAACCTACTCAGTTCTTTCATCTGCTTATCCTCTTAAGAGAATTGCTTTGATCCTGTTTGTAAATCAGTATAATCCCTGTAAACAAGTGTGAGGGACTGAAAATGTTTGGTGTTTCCAGGTGATTATTTAACAAGTGGAGCTTTTAGTGGCAAAGATGTGCTGCTTTCCTGCTTCTGGAATGGACAACACTGAAAATGCTCTTTGTCAAGATAGAGAACTTAGTGAAATCTTGGAAGCACAAACAATGTAAAAATGTGTTTTCTGTTTAATGCCTTTCACTCTTAATGTTCCTAGGCTGTATTTACTAAATAATTCCTTTTTCAACTGGATCATACTCTACAGTATTTCTCAAGCTGTCCGTGACATATGGAAAAAACTTATTTTACAAAGGTCAATAGCAGAAATGTATGGATGTGTGTATGGGTTGTATTTATGTATTGTTGTTCCTGAATCAGAAGATTGAAAGCAAATTCCTCTTTCAAGTTCTGAGCTTGATTAAATGAATTGATAAAAGACTACACATGTGATTCTTCGTAAGTTCCAGAGACATTGAGATAGAAGAAAAGGCAATAGGTATTGATATATTAATGATAGCAATCCTCACAAATCATCTTGAAAACGCACATTTGGAGGCTTAAGGAAAAAGAACAGGGAAGTTGGTGTTTGTAGAAACATGCACAATATCAGGTTTTGTATAAAATTCAAGGTGTTACTGGATTTGATGGTCTTTGATTTCCATCATTCCTGTAATTATAAATAACCCTTTCACTCATTCACCTGCTCTAGAGTATGGAGAAATAGTCAGACACTTGCCTGGCAATACACAGGTATTTTTTGACACTTTTTTTCTATGTGAGTTATTCATTATGGTAATGGTACTGTGTGATGTGCAGTTTCTGGATTTATGACCCATTCTCGATAAGCGTGAATCCAGCCTGCATGTGCATCTTTGATAAGGTTCTAATTGGATAGCAGTGACCTTTCTGAATGTAATTCTAGGAGGAAGATTAAAAAGCAGTCCAGAAAGTGACAGGTTTGGGACAATAACATATGAATTCAGCTCTCCTGGCAGGCATGAGATGTAAGCCATGATAAATTAGAGGCAGGCCAAGCAGGCTTTCTGAGTGATTGCTCATTTCTGCTGCATCCTTGGGTAAAATCCCATGAGTAACACCGATGGTGCCATATTTTCCCCGTATTCAGTGTTTACTGATTATGCATGCTATGAAATAATACAGCAGGGAAAGTTTCAGGAAACACCAAGGAGAGCCTGCTGAGCATTACACATCTCAGTGATACTGTCCCCTCGTGTGGTAAGGGAGTCATATATTTGTTGTCCTCATTTAACTACTTGGTAATAGCTTCCTTCTGCTTGCTGCTTCTGCTGGCTTTCTGCTCTAATTAAACTACTTCTGTAAAAGTGATCATCTTCATCCAGTGTAGGATTAAATAGCTTACCAATTGAAACTAAAATTTATCAACTTGACTCTGCACACATCATTTCTTTTTTTTCCTTTGAAAATAAGATAACTGTGAAGTTGAGTTACAGGACTTGTTCTACATATGTGCTTAGACACTTCAGATAATGTAGGAATGCACTGGAAATGAAAACTGAAAAAAAAAGTTGTAAAAACATATTCAAAGTTCACTTCATTAAAAGTTTCATAGTTTGATTACCTTGCCAATTATCCAGAAGAGTCACCGGGTGCTTCTTATATTGAGACACTTTCTATTTCTGGATGAAATTTGGGCTATATTTTAGATTTTTTTTTTTTTTTAATCTGCAATAATTATTTCCACACTGTATTTGTGGAGAATACTTGACAATAAAAAAGCAACATATCAATTTGTATCTTGATTTTTCCTGTTTTATACGTATGCAGATAAAGGGCTGTTGTTACTATTCTTCTTAGTACAGTTTTTGCATTGTGACAAAAATACTGAGTTCCAAGTCACTTTTTAATTTAGGTGAAATTCTTGCTCTGCTATATGAAATCTGAGATCACCATACTGAAGGGAGGGGGAGGTATTTGTCACTGCAGTAAACATAACTATGAATAACCAGTTTTTAAGGCTTTGTGTAAGCCATTGCTATTCAGCCTCCAAAGTGGAGAATTCAAATGGTCATTGGCTTTAGCCTTTGAAGTAAAATGGAGGTGAAGGGAGAAAGATGTTATGAATGTAAATAGGGTTGTGGGTAACTGAGTATCATAGAGGTTACTGGAGTTGTAAACAGGGATTTGTAGTTTTATTTAAGTTTGTAAATTTAGCCAGATGGGAAATAAAAACTGATTTTGTATTTTGACGCTTAATCTTATGACAAACATATTTAAATCAAATCCCCTGGTACTGGTGATATTTGTGAGAGAGGGATGTAATTATTTATTAATGCCTTGGTTTATTGGAGCATGCTGATAAAACGAGCTGTCTCTACCTCCCGATAGTTTGTTTTGTTTTACACTAATCTGTCTTGAAACATTTAGAAAATAGGTCATAGTAAGAAACTGTCAGAGTTTACGGGCCGTGGTTGTCTTTTAAATATTAATAGTCTGCCTCATGGAGATACCTAAAAGCAGATAGAAAATTAAATATAATTTGCTTTAATAACTTGACAGCTGAAGTTTGGCAGAAAAGTTTTTCAGGTGGAAGGCCATATTTTGGTTAGTCTAGTACAGGCATTTTAGAGAAAGGTTGAAAAGGGGAGGAGTTCCCACTGTAAGCAAAACTTGCCAGCATAAATGTCCATTAATCAGTCCATATTTGACTGCCTGCACTTAGGAATTCAGCTGAGACAAACTGCTTATGAGACACAGAGGGCTGAAAACGTTCCTAGAACCAGTAGCAGCCCCACTTGGTGTGTGTTTTAATAGTGTCATGGCAGGTAATTTAGGGCTTGTGTTGCAGGTGAAGTAAGAACTGTTCAACATGTGAGCAAGCACTGTACTTTCTGAAAGCAGAATTGTCAAATGTGATTACTTAAGGTTAAATAAGGTTCAGCACTTAAATTTAAGATCTTATCTACTTGATTTCCACAAATTCTTTGCTGCTGCTAAATTCAGTGTCTCATTCTGAGGTACGTGGAGGATTTGAGATCTGGAGGATCTGGATGCTTTTGCATTATGCTAAATATCAGTATACGGGGTTCTTCTGTCATGTGAGGTACAGGTGTTTATTTTGTATTTTAATGTTTTGAATATCTTAATTAAGTGATCCAGGTTTTCACAGTTTCTGAGGGTGAACAGTTTGAAATAATGGAGTGCAGTAGTCCTATTCTACCCAGATAGTTCAACTCTGCATCTCTACTGTTCTTCTTAAACCAGTATTTTAGAATGTAACTGGAATGTGCTGTGATGCCATGTAAACTTTGGTAACTATTTCATAGTGATTCAGAGCAATGAGTTAAAAGTGGCTGTTCCTTTCTGACTATGTGGCTAATTAAAAGGTTAGATGAAACATAAGCAGGTGTGCAAAAAAAATGATAGTGCTTCTTGATGTTTTAAATTGGTGTTGTGGCATTTAAGCTGGTGGTTTTAGTGCAGTTTCTGTAGTTATTTAGTTCAGGCATTCAATCTAATTTTCCTTGTTACCAGTCCAAACTAATTGTCTTGCTTGCTTGGTTTGTTTTTTAAATCTTAATGAATTTGTCATCTTACTAAAAAAAGCTCTGAAAGTGGACATGTGCTTTGAGACGAAGTTAATGTTGGCTCACTGACCAACAGCACTGAAACGCAATCAATACTTCTGAGACAGCGGAATCTTGAGTGTTTGTTGAAGTTGTTTGTAATGTCTTAACTCCAAATCTAGTAGGATGGAAAAAAACCCCAAAAAACAAAACAAAAAGAAGCTAAACGGAGTAACAGTACGTGTTGATGTGGTACGATTATAGTTGGAATCTCCTTCTGATGGAAAAGAGACCATTTTTATGTTTTGGTTACTGGAATGTGTCATTTTGTATGTGAAACTCATAATACATACAGAGCTATTTGTTTTACTATGAAGTTTTCACAGTTAATTATCTCCTCCCAAGCAGAGGGGGCTGGTGGGTGAATACATCTTGATTTGCATTAGCAATTTTCCTGATAAGAAACAAAGTCCGCTCTCCAGACGCTTGTTGGTTTTGTAGCCCCAGTGCTTTCATGTTTTCCATGGAAAGGCACCGTTCTTCCCCCACAGGCAAACTCCCATGCTGCTGTTCTGTGGAGAGCCAGGGAAATCAAAGAGCCACCTACTGACCCCACCAATTGTCTGGCCTTGTCGCCTTCTATCAGTAGCATGCCACAATCAGCGAGCTACATGTGTACCTCGTGCTTGCTCGGGCTTTGGCAGAGCCGTGCCTTGCACCTGTTTGCTTATGCATGAGCTGGGCATGTTTGAATCCAAAGAGCTGACAGAGAGGCAAGGAAAAGGGGGAGGGAAGGAGGGAGGGAGGGAAGTCACCGCCAGGCGCTTTTCATGAGGCTGCTTGGAGGAGCCAAGGCACAGTGATGCTGTGGAGGCAGAGGAGGCGTTGGCAGAGTCCACCAGTGTGTTATCAGATTGGGAATTTTAACAGATGTGGACAGTTGATCATGGCACGGGAAAGGCATCTGATTTTTCTATTTATTTTAATTCTTGGCTTTGATCCTTGATGCAAAAAGATTGCATCCTTTGTGGGCGATTGGGGAATCTTTTCTTGCACAGACCTTACTTAGAATGAAAGCTGATAAAAGTGCTATTCAGCATGACTAAGGATGACGAACCCACCCTGATATCAGCTAACAAATTTGATGTATCCAGTCTGCTGGGTCTTGTTGGCATATGTTTACAATTGTTACAGAGGAGGGTCCTCTGATTTTTCCCTACTGTGCGTAGGAGCCACATTTAACCTTGTTCATCAAAGGCTTTTAAATTTTTTTGTTAGGCATTTCTCATGCTGAATCTCCAATATGAGTGTGTGGGAGCGGAAGCATAAGAAAACAGATTCCATGTGCTACTGTATAGTTCTTGTCTTTTCAGTGTTTTGAGTAAAGTACAGGAAAAGCTTATTCCAGGTCAACCCAGTAAAAGTAGGTGCAAGGCCACGTTCTTGATTTCTTGTTTGTCCCTGCCTAGAGAGAATTGATTATTGTCCTCTAAGTACAGAGATCAAATACCTTCACTCAGGTCCAGCTTCTTTGGTTCTTCCATGTGTTTCTTTCCTTCTTGCTTCGGGCTGTGCTTTGAAAATCACGCTTTGCCTCAAAGCACTGTATATAGATAACGTCTGATTTGGCTACTCTTACTCATGATGTGGCTTTATTGAGGTAGGGGTGATTGTTGGCAAGGGATAGGAACATAATCCCCGTTCTGGAGTTAAATAACTAAGTGCTGTGGGATAAGGCTCTCTAATAACTAATAATTAGATGTGTTAAGTAATGTCTAGCCTTGTACTATATGGATATGCCAAGTAATCTTTGACATTGTTCAGAAAATGCCTGAACAATTTTGGTTCCCAAATGATGCATTTTCTATTGATATATAGGCTTTATTAATGCCAACTGGTTTAAAATTCCGAAAGCTTGGGTCTTTTATGTGTAGTCCTTCAGAGGGAGATAGAGGGAGATAAACATCTGAATACCTTTGATAATATGGACCCTGTGTGATTGTTGCCGTTGAAAGAGTGGGGTTTGGGATATCAAAGGATCCAAGGATATTCTTGCAATATTGCAACTCTAACTCAAGAGACGCTTTCATACACAGAATTACAGGAGAATAAATGAAATAACAAGTGTCCAAATTTTGTGAACTTAGAGCTACTATGAATCTTACTTGCCTTGTCAATGGAATATTCTACCAAATGCACACCTAATGGCAAGTGTTACACTGATCACTCCTTTCTACCTCTCCTTTCTTTAGTGCTATCTTTATATCTTAATGAGAACCAACAAAAATTTAAGATGGCAGAAAGTTTTATGTTCCTCTACAATAGGAATGTTGGCTTCTTTTATATGGAGAAGGGTCTTAAATGTGATTTTCAAGATGAACTCCTGTTATTAAATTCATATTGTTGCTTCAAGTGTTCCTGTAAAACCTTTTCATAAGGTAAAATTTTCATGCTATAAAATGTAATTTCAGTAAGTATTTTAGCATATTACAGTGGATTTATTTTATATGATTCATTAATGCATCAGAGAAGTTCCTGTGCTTTTTTTCTAGTGCAAATGAACCAGTGTTTTTAATAACATTCTTCCAGTATTTCACCTCTAGTCTGTTGTCCCATACAGCTGTTATCTGACAAAATAAAAAGAAAGAACAAGACACATTCCTGAGGTCTATTTTGCACATTCAGCTATGGTAGAAAAAACATGGTCAGTCCTGTAGTAAGTAGAGCAGCATTTGCAATTGAATATGTGTAATAAATTCTGGGAAGACTCCACCTCTTGTGTTGCACAACAAAGTTTTGGAGCTGTTGTCTCTCTGTGCCCCACACAGCCAGAACAAATGAACGCTTTTGGACTTCGCATTCAGAGTTTCAGTGCTTGGGCAGAAGGATGTACATCTGCAGGCCCTTGCATGACTAATTTCATGTCAGCAATGGGTTTTACTGCCATTTAAATAAGAATTTATAATAATAGCTGTGAAGTTTCCAGATGGTTAGACTGGTAAGTTTTAAGGCCATTAAGCTTAAAAATATTTAGATTTTTTTTTTATACTGCCTGTCTTCCTTGAGCATAAACACATTTAGATGTTTTTTTCAATCAGCATTTACTAGAAATATTTTTTTTTCCTCACATTAACCCATGTATTGTAATGAATCTACCTTTCAGTAGATTTTTTTTGCTTTGACAACTACTTTGATCAGACTGACTGTGTACCTAAGGAACAGCAATGCAATATCTCAGCTCAAAGACATGGGTATAGAACTCCTTTTGAATTCGATGGGAGTATTGGGAGTTTACCCATGTTGTGACTCCTTCCCAGTGGAACCACTACATACAAAACCACTTACTTGCCTTTGGGAGTTCATGCCCTGTTTAAATCCTGGCAGGTTTAAAATTTCCAGAGACAACTTTTGCCTTCTGTGCAGCTTTTCTGAACGTGTGCCTCAGAGGGCCATGGGTTTGTACTCTGGGGCACCCTTGCCTGGGCTGCAGACTCTGGGACCTGTTGCTGATAGTTTGACTGTGAAGATATCCATGAGATTCTGCTATTCTGAACAGAGTTGAAGTTCAGTAAGCTTCAGAGTTGGAGAAGAGTTGCTATATCCCTGTCCTATCTGTTCCTCTGCTTCAGGGGTAAAATTGCAAAGAAAATTTCAGCTTCCAAAGATACTGCAGCTACACAGAAATTTCAAGTTAAGCAATAAAGTAATTCTGTTGGACTCTTCTGTACGGACTGATCATGAAAAAACATTATTTCTTTATGTGTTTTGGGGTTCTCCTTGAAGCTTTTTAAATGATAGTAAACTCATTTTCCCCTCTTTGACACTGGAAATTTGTGTGTCAGTCTCCCCCCTTAAACAACTTTAAACCGTCACATCTATATTTGTAGATGGATTTCACCTGTTCAGCTGCAGTGTGTCTTCAGGCTTGCTATCTCAAGAACATAAGATCATAAAGAAGCCAAACATACAAATGAGGTGTTTGGGAGCCCTGTGAATTTTGCAGATCTTACAAACATTTTCGTGTTGATATTAGTATTTATTACAGATTAGCCATCGTGCCATAGTGGATTACTTTTCCTGTGAGATTTTTAGTACTTATGAACATGTGCAGAACATACAGCAATGCACTGATGATCTCCAGCATATATATCAAGAGTCCAGTACTAGTCATGGGGATATATTCCCATAGGTCACTGTTGTTTTTTACATCTTTCAGTAGATTTTGGTCCTTTACTATCGTTACTCAGTCTCTAATGTTCCTCTTATCCAATTCACAGCTTGAACCTCCTTACCTACTAATATATGTTCTTGCTCCCTGAAAAACATACTTTTGAAGGAGTGCTTTAAGAATAGACTCCTGGCTTGGTTGCATCCAGCTTTGTCACAGACATGATCTGTATAAAATATATTGATGACATAATATTTCATTTCTAGTTTATCTTTTCCATTCTCTTGTTGTTTTGACTCTCAATTAGTGTTCCTTTCTCTGAATTTTTTCTTTACATTTTGCATATTTTCTTTTCAGCTTAATCACTTTCTAACTATGGTTACAGATAATTTGTGAAATAACAGGGAACCACATAAAAAGCAGAAAAGCAAGTGGAAAATGCTTTTCCAGGAAAATGTCAAAATTGGATAATTTCTTTTCTCTCTCTCATCTGTCTGCTTTTTTTTTTCTCCCCCCTTCACTGGATGTATAATTACCTCATTGTTTCAGTAATGTGAAACAAAAATTAGATGCGAGAGGGAAATCTAAATAGAAGGACTCTAAAATGCTTTTTCAAAATGAAGAATTTAACTAAACCACTCTAAAGTCCCCTGCTGGGCTCAGGCAAGCTGAAATTAATTCAAGAAGGCAGATAAAAATTTTAACCAGCCCGAGTGGAGATGACGGATGTGACAGCTCTCAGTTAAAATGTCTTTTAGTGGCAAATGCATGCATATTAGTCAAGTGATGTGACATAACCGTCCTGGGTGAAAGAAGATGAACCAATGACCATTTGCATTGAGAACAAAAGAAAATTTAGAAGATTACAATATAGAAAAGAAGGAAAAAATAAGTTAGCATTCTGTTTCTATGTGTAAACCTGTACCTTTGTATATACACACACATGTATCTGAAAGAGGTAGCTTAAAAGATCTTGTGGCTGATGAGAAGTAACTTCTGATTAATATTTTTGAGTTTTCTTTTTACAGAAGAATTCAAAAACGACTGTAGGCTTGTTTGAATGGGATCCATGAAAACTAGTGGCTTTTCCTTACTCTGTGCAATATTGGCAAAAAAGGAAAAGGCTGAGGTATGTGTTGTTAATGCGTACACTTCATTTTAGAAGTATTTATCTTTTGGAAGATGTTTTTGGCTCCTTCAATGTCTTCTCAGGCTGAGCAGATGTACAGGTTGAATGGGAGCGGATTTTATTCAAGGATCACGCGAGGATGCAGCCAAGTGTGAAACACTAAAACAGAAATAAATAACATCAGGAATGGACCTTTAAGAAAAGAAATTCCTTGCGAAGAAAACACTTTGAGAAATATCAGTCAGTCTACCACATGATTTTTTTTTTTTTTTTTCGTTTTGCTTTGCAAGCATATTCTACCAAGTCACAGTATCTCCCAGTTAGAGCTGCCCAGATAATTGTATTTCAGTATTATTCTTATTTTTCCCCACTATAATCAAATTGTATTATCATAATTTTGTTATTCAGATGCACCTCTTACTGTGTACCTCAATAACGTTCAAGGCCACATCTGGAACTTAATACCCTTAAATGCTGTGGGGAGAGAGGGAGTAGGGTTATGGCAATATCTTTCTAGTAACACTTGGTTGCAAAATAAGACATACTTCCAAACTCTGCTACAGAGGGAATACTCTCTAAAGGGTAATGGCTGAAATCTTAAAATTAATTGGGCATTTGGGATATGGCTACTTTTGATACCTTTCTGTGTGAGAATGTGCATAAATTGATCCTTAACATCTTAATTTTAATACCCAGTCAAAAAAAACCCATTTGTTTTGTTTCCAGTGGTGACATTTTTAAATGTGCCCTTGTGCAGCATGCTCTGTGATCCCATTTCCCTTGAAAGAAGCAGCAT
This sequence comes from Aleadryas rufinucha, assembly GCA_013397815.1. Classification (NCBI taxonomy): domain Eukaryota; kingdom Metazoa; phylum Chordata; class Aves; order Passeriformes; genus Aleadryas; species Aleadryas rufinucha. The sequence continues at coordinate 773,733 of VZTH01003626.1, forward strand.
TCATTAAGAGAGTTTTAACTATTGAACAAAGTACTCTAAAACAGGGTCAGAGGGGTAGGGACTGTAAAATGCTGACCTGTTCAGAAATAAACTGCAATTCAGCAAGCCCATGGCAAGCTACTCATTAACATTTTAACAAGGGTAGCTAATGGCACAACAACCTGATTACAGCAATGTGTCTGTATACATTTGTTCTGTGGATTTTTTTTTTTAATCCCTCCTCATGGTTTCTTTGAAAATAATGTTTATAATGTTTAAAAAGGTGATCTGAGCTATTATAAGATATTTGCTAGAGAGACTAAGTCAAAAGAGGAACATTTGCTGCATTTATTTTAATTAAAATCATGCCAACAAACATAGGTTATTTTTTTTTCTGTCTTCTGCTGCTCTGTGCAGGCGTGTGCATTGAGAACATCAGGGTGTAAATCAACTCCTTCTCTAAACCTGCAAATGTTCAGGTTTTCTCAGTGTCTTGATGAAGGTCTGTCTTGTCACACTTTGGCTAGACCTGAATTTGAAATGGCCAGAATTCCAGTTCCCCAGCTATTCCCCTGACCTTGAGCAAGGCTTCTGTACCCTTTTTGTGCTTCAGTAACCAATCTATAAGATGAAGACATTAACTTTTCCCAGCATCACATGGACACTAAATATTAACTGCTTTTTTTGAGTTATAGTGTGCATACAGTTAATGTACACCCTTATGGACAGTGTGCAGCCTTTCTGGGGGAACAGACCAAGGTAATTTCTATAGGTTCATGCTTGTGACCCAGAGTTTGCTGTTGTGTACCTGGAAAACACAGAATTGCTTAGGTTGGAAAAGACCACTGAGATCACCAATGATTGATGGGTCTGGAATCCAGGAAAAATATCTGAAGAACCTTACAGCTTCATGTACCTGTCTCATTCAGTAAACTAAAGAGTGAAGAAGGAGTATAAAATAAAATACATGGAGTAGATTACACCAGAATAAACCCTGTATGTATAAAAATATCTCTACTTAAGAGTTTGGTTGTTTTAAGTGAAGTCACTCTTAATTGCTGTGCTTAGCATGTTGCCTACCAGGATATTGTCTGCCTGACTCAGTAGGGAATAGACTCATCTTTCAGGAGGAGGGATGTTGACCACAGAGGAGATTCCTGCTTGGCTGGCTTTCCAAATTGTTTAGTTGAGGAATACCCAGGTTTTGTCTCTGTCCCCATAGTAAGGCTATTTCAAGCACTAAAAATTATTTTATATGACTATTTTGTATATTTAAAACCCAAATGATGCTTTCCAGTGAGTTAGTCTTTATTGGAGTTAAAATAACAATTTTAAGACCTTTGAGGCATGCATACCTCACAAGACAACAACGCTGCTTCAGCTGTTACATCTGCTTGTACTTGGTGGATTCTATCTCCAAAATAATGCAGCAAATGCTGCCCAGGTATCTTCTGTAAATAAATAAATAAAATTAGACCAAAAACAAGAGAGAGAGAGAAAGCCCAGCTGTTCTAAAAAAGAATACAGGATGCTTGCCTTGACTCTGGTGGCTTCAGAAAGGCTGAGGAGTTTACTGGAGTGCAATGAATTTGCTGGTTAGCAACAAGTTTTGGATGCTGAGCCTTTTCCACTCGTTGTTGTGGGACTTGTAATTCAGGCTACATAGCCTGTAATGGGCTTGTCAGATATGATGGACTTAGGCATCCCAAAATAGTGGATGTCAGTAACATCAGCAGTCATAGCGAGACTGCTATGAAGAACTGCTGCAAGAACTTCACTGCAAGCCATACTCAGAAACATTTTGTCCAAATGTCTTTTCTGTCATGATTTTTACTGTTATTTCTGGTTTCTCTCAGTGTCAGCTGCTTTTTTGATGGATCTTAACATTATTAATATCATGTTGTAAGGTTTGAATGCATCATGTTTATACAAATGAAAGGTCTGGTCTCACAGTAGTTAGGGTCTTGGAAGGAAGGCATGCTAATATAGAGATCCCTTTAGGGATCTGATTTAGGGTGCTGTGGAGGTCCATTTACTTTCACATGAGGTTTTAAATGCAAAGTACATATTAAGATAATGTAGGAATAATAGTATCGTTTAACTCAGTGCAAGATCTTACAGAACAGGAAGGTGATATTTACTTATCATGTGTTGAAGCAAGTTGTTTTTGCATGCACTCACACTTCAAAGCTGTGTACTCAGATGAAGATGTTTGTGTCTACATGGTCAGATTCAGATCACTTGTGCAAGACACAGGAGACAAGGGATGAAAGTTCCTCTTGACTGACAATAACAGGACAGATCGTTGGTCTTAACATAAACATGATATCCTGCAACCTTATTCTTGGGAATGACATCCTTCACTACCAATATAGGCCATTCTTTTAAATCTTCGTTGTGCTTTTATTTTGGTGCTAACACACAGATTTTCATTTATATTTTGTTCTTATCAGTCTTGACCTTTTTTCCCCCTGATAAAAATCTGTACAATAACCTATTAGCCCACAAATGTACTATTCTCTCCACAGTAACTCTAATTTTAACTTATTGGAAACCATGGGAAACATTATCTTCTGTAATTTTTTGCTACATACACAGCTAGAAATATGTGGAAATCATGATGGTATGTATAAGACATTCAGGTAAAATGATGAAGGGGCTGTAGTTCAGTGTACTTTTATCAGAGTGTGTAATTTCAGGTATGAAGAATTTCTCAGAATTTTTAACAGTTACCTTGACCATGAATTTGCTTTACCCCTCTCTCTTCTCACCTCTATGCTCACAGGGTTGGTTCACACACTTTACTTCTCACTGCTAAGTAACATTTTCTGCCTTTTCTTATACACACATTCCCCTCCTGCTTTGTAACTATTCTGTCAGACCTTTCTGCAACTTACCATACTCAGCTGCTGTGATTTTTCAGACTGGTGAAGATGTACTTTGTTTATGAATATCATTATTTATCACCATTTGCTCTTATTTTTATAAATTTTGTCAGCAGATAGTGCTTTATCAAGATGTAAATGATGATGCCTTGATTCCAAGTTCCATGTGTAAAAGGCTTGGAGGAGCTGGACATGGAGCATGTACCCCATGGATCTCAGCAGAATTCCTAATAGGGTGTTAACTCTGAGATTTGTGGAACTTGCAGCCACTTTCACTGAACCCATCTAGCACTTGGAATAACTCTGCCATGTGTCTTTTTTATTCCACAATCTGTTCTCCCTTCCTTTTCTGTAATTTTGGCACTGTGCTATACTAGGAGGTTCCATGCTGCAGAATGTTTTAAGGGAGGATGTTTTGCACTTCACGTGGAAAACTCTCCCAGACCTTTGAAGCGTTCTCCAGAAGGATGATACACTAAGTGCATTATTCCTGAGCGTTTGTAGATGAGCTGCCTCAAGGCTATGGTTTAGCATTTATTATTACTGGATCTGTATTCAGAGTCTAAAATGAGAGCTCTATGCTGTTTGGGGGGAGGCAGATGGTATCAATTTAATGAGTTGTTACTGGTTCAGCACTAATGTTGTGTAAATGTTATCTATGTCTTGCTTCATGATTCTGTGCCCTCATACCAAATGTACTCCTATTATGGAACCACTACTGGAATTTGCCTCAAAAATCTTAAGATATTGATTAAAATAATAACAACAAGCAAGATTAGTTCCCACAGGGAGGATTTGTGGATGTTAGGAGGAAGGTGGAAGTTAGAATCGCATAGTCACTGGGGTGAGCCACACTGGTGCAATTGTGCTAATTTTGAATGTCTTATTGATATGTAACATTTTATATCTTCTAAAATATTTTGATTTGAAGAGATTTAAACCTTATTTTTCCCAAAGTCTGTAAACGAGCATAAACAGCTAAAGGTGCCTCAACTTGTCTCTTCCTTGTTCCCTGCCAGGTCTCCCCAGTGATCCCTTCTCATATCAGAAGGAGTTGTATGGCCAGAGAGTTCCTCCACATGGGGAATCTAATCTAGGTTAAAAAAATCCTCTGTGGTTGGTTAGTGCATGTGTGTGTTTTCAGCCAAATTTAGAAGTTTTTCCAGATCCCTTTTAAACTGGATTACTTCCTGGGCCAGTTGTGAACAGGTCACACAAGTGCTTGTAGTGGTCCACTACAGGGGAGGATGTGGAGCTGAGAAACTGGAGAATGCAGGGCAGAGAAACTCAGCTAGGAATGGGGTGAGTGAGATCTGTGTTTGGCAGTAAATTTAACACGGGGTTTGATAAAGCCCTGTCCTTAGGTAAAAATGCACAAAAAGGCACTCAGAGAGGAGTGTCCTAGCATAAAAAAGTGCCCAGTATGGCCTGAGGGATGGAGACACAAATAATGCTGTAATGCTAAATGTGACTCAGGTTATTAAAAGAAGATAAAGTAATAATAAGTATTTTATGGAAGAACTGTATTACAGGGAGGGGGGAAGAATGACATTCTGAAATGCATTGCAAATTATTTCTATATCTAATCAAAGGTTTAGTGCTGGTTCATCACTGTTTTCCACCTGCTGCTTATTCACAGCTTACCATTTGTTGAGTCCTATAAATGTCATGAATTCATCAACTTCCCTGTTAAGCCTTTCAAATGCCAGAGAATGGCAGCAGGTATTACTGTGGGGCCCTTTCTTCCCTCCTTCCCAGTCATCTTTGCATTTTCATTCACCTCTTTGAATTTTCTTCTGCTTCCCATTGCTTTTGCTGTTAATCATCCCTTAGTGGTCACTCTAATGACTGTACTGTGGAAGTGCTGGGCAGCCCTGTCTTTTACCCAGCCTATTGGCAAATGGGGAGTATTCTGGGAACTGCCAGTGCTGAAGTCTCAGCCTCCCCATTGGTGATGAAAGACTGGGTTAGGAGTAGTTTATGGATGTAATTGCTTAGATACCAAAATATGATGTTCTGATGTCACGTGAAACCCTACAGAATAATTATACCAGAGTTTTCCTCCAGACTACTGTTGGTAGTGGTTGAAGAAATGTGCTCTGGCAAAAAATTTGTTGGTGTTGATATGCAATAAATCTCTCTTTTAATGTTAATCTTAAGTTTTTTTGTTTATGTTGTGGTAATACCTACAGGTCTGCTATACCTACAAAGATCATAACCTCCTGTGTACTACTCAAACACAGAGCACTAATGAAATATGCGCTCTCTACTCTTTAATGTTATTATATTCCTCCCTTCTTTTAAATCTTAGAACAATTATTACCTTCAAAACATCCACACTTATTTGTTGCATTACAGGTGCTGTTTAGATAGTGGCATAAATATAAATAATGCTTACCAAAACATTAAAAAGCTCATACAGTATTTTGCATAAAATATTATATTCTACAATATGTACTACAATTTAATTTGTGGTATTATTTTACAGTGTTTATGTTTATATAATTTTTAAAAACATGTTACAGAAAAGAGGGACTGTTTAGATAACACTGGAGAGACCCTAATGTGGAGCTAAAGATAGCAGCTGATTTTAAGGGAGAGTTTGAATAAGAAAAAGTATGTGGGGGATATATCGAGCTCTTTTTCTCTTAAGCTCTCAGGAGCAGCATTCTAAAGGATATATTGCAGGTAGTCATCTGAGAATGAAAGTTCTGTTTCTGTGAAAAATCATTTAGACCCCATCTGTTTATATTTCACACAAGTGGTGAGTGCAAGATGTATAAATGATTGAAGACTGTGTGACTTGTAAAGGGCAAAAGTGTGAATGAGACTGTCTGTTTTACTTCCCTTGGAAAGAGAGCTGCATTTTACAACCCTAAGCCTAAAACTGCTTCATTTCCTGCCAAAAAAATAATTAGAATTAACACACATGCAATGCTGACTCTAGAGGAAGGATTTTTAAAGCAGTTTAGAGGAGGGAAACAGGGGGAACTTTCTTAAAAATGAAGGTTGAGTGCTAAGATCTTTGAGCTCTTAAAAGCATCTGGCTTTAAATGCAGAGGGCTGAGGAGTATAGTTTTCCTAGTGGGCCTCCCATGGAAAGATGGGGAATGTGAAAAGGTGCTCTGTAATCCACTGTATAGGGCCTGCATTAGGCCCAGCAAAGGAGCAGGGGAGGGAACCAGAATGTATCTAAAACTGCCATTTCACACTTGGCCCATTTCTTACCACATTGGGTTGGGTATGGAATACTCTTGTAGGCACTAAATCCCTTCTCTTTCATTATAGCAAATTGCTACAGAGACTCAGCTACTTAAAGAAGCAAATAAAGACCACAAACACAGATAATACTTTCATTCATACGAGTCCACTGCATCATCTTATATTCTGATGGTTTTGTAGACTCATTTCCATCTATTTTAGTGGGGACAAAGTTTTATTAAGTTTTTAATGTTCTCTTAAAAACACTTTATAAGCCAAAACGAACAAAATAATGTCAGAATTGCATATAGTTAGATAAAAATGTTCCTCTGAGTTCCTATAAAACTGTCTGCTGTATTATTTTCTTATTTATTAATTGTTGCTTAAATGCCTTAACAGAAATATGCTTTAGAAGTGACCCTTGTAATAAGGCTCGATGAAGTAGGATGACATTGCTATAACCTGTCTACACTCAAAATGTTCCAGTTCATTGTCTGCAATGAAAGGATGATTCTGGCTATAATATCAGTGTTACCTATCTTGGATAAGAACTAATTAAGGAGCAGGAATGTTTCCTATGTGAAAAGTTAACTTTTAAAAAAGTTGTTTGTGGTTTAAATGTCATGTGAACTTTAATGTCAGGGCTTTAGAAGAATTTATGGAGAAGTCAAGAGCATTGTTAAGAGAACAGATGTTGGAAACAGATGCTGTATCTTTGTATGTTTAGCAACACCTCTTTCAGAGCCTTGGTTCTCTACAGCTCTGTATCATAAATAATGTGTTGACTCACTCTTAATCCTTCTGCTGTTGTACTGAACGCCAGGCTATGTTTGGATCCAGTAAAATGCATTATTGTATCCAAGGGCTGAGCTGGTTAAAGTGGAGACACTTGAATACCCACTGAGAATTTCTATAATTTCCACCCTTTCTTGGAAGGGGCAGAGAAGGTGGATTTTTCATTTTTGGTTCTAGGCTCAGTCTAATCTCAATCTATTCAGTCACAGTGGTTTAATATGAAAAGTAGCTTTCTTGATGGGTTTTTAGTGCAACTATCTGGGTGACATTTCCAGGAAACCTGCAAGAGTTCCAATAAGGATGCTGATTTTTAGCTTTTTATTTCAGTTTAATGAAAAAATTTAAAGAAAGGTAGATTGTCTGTAAGCAAAACTCAGTTGAATCTTCATTCAGCTATAGAATGAGTTTAAACCTTTTTAAGGATTAACTAACACTTGTAGAATATTAAACTCAAAGCAACAAAGAAGTTGACTTTCTTAATGGTGATTCTTTTCTATTATGTCTTTCCCCTTTTCCTGTTGGTTTATATGGATTCATACAGGTCTTAAATATGTAGGAAAGGTTTGTTGATTTAACTTTACTTTTGAAACTGCTTTATTTAACCTAAATAGATACTCCTGTCTAGACTTAAGAGCATTTTATTTGGTTTATCTTCATGCTTGATAGACTGAAAACAACTGCAGTAAGCCTCTTTAACTGAATTGATAAATACATTATTTCACTTACTGAGGTAATACAGAAAAGAAACCATATTCGTTCTGGGGGGAAAAAAATAATATAAATCTTAATATTTATGCTATTCTTGATATTGCCAAGAGGATTAAACATTAAAACATAAAAGCAGCTCTAAGCTAGGGATATTTTTGCTGACACACACACATACATGATCCAGTGGAAGGTGTCCCTGCCCACAACAGGGAGGTTGGAACTAGGTGATCTTTTTAAGGACCCTTCCAACTCAAGCTGTTCTATAATTGTACAAAACAACCATCCCTGTTTGATATTATGGATCCATAATGCTAAATACTCAGAAACTCCATAGGAGAAAATAATTGCTCTCTATACATCTAAGTACTCTTAGTTTGGAATTCACTTTTTCAGCCAGTACATTTTGAAGACTGCTTATCCTAAGGGACTCATCTGCAGTAGGAAATGACAAATATGTGCATTAGATGATGATTGGAAATGCTGCATGATGGAAAAGGGAAGCCGAAGCACACAGTAAAAGTCCATACCTGAGAAACTGTCAGTAAAGTCCATCAGAAGCCTCTTAGAGTAATCAACAGTTTGTGCATGTGTTACCTCCCAAATGAGGGTGGAAAAGCCAATCAGCAGGAAGATAAAGACACTTCCCAGAGCTTTCATCTCCCTGTCCCCCTATTTGCATGGAAATACTGCTAACAGCAGACATCACATGGCCCTAATGAGAGCAGGTGTGTTCCCTCATGGACCCCAGCCAGTTGTGGGTGGTAATGAAACCAATCTGCAAATGAGATTTTAAAGGGTGCAATATTTCATCACTGGCAATACTGTCAATGCGCAGAAGGCCCTTCCCTCTCTTCAGAGTGGAATGCGATTAGTTGCAGATTAAGAGGGATGACAGGATAAAGTTCAAAGCACACCCTCCATAGTGTCAACAGGCCTTAATGATAACATAGTGCCACTTCCCTGAAGGAGTTTCATGTCTTATTCAATGTAAATGGCAAAAATGTGGCATTTTAGAACCAATGATGTGTTTTCCTATTGATGCTGCCGTAGTACACAGCTGCTGAAAGAGGGGCTGTTTGTCAGATCCCATTTTCCTCAGTGATTCATCAAACAGGGGCAGATCATGCATGCAGTATCAGAATGGGAATAAATAACTTGCAACAATGCATTGGACAGTGTAGTGTTTTATTCATCTCCTGCCTACTTTGATGCTACCCACTGTGTCAGACATTTTGGGTAGGTTCATCCAAGTACGTCTTCAGTATTTTGCAAGTTGCATGGCTATTTCTTGGAAGCAGGACTTAGAAAATAGGGATATTATTGAGTTAATGGATGAGAAAAGCAGAACTATAAATTTACATTCTTTCTGCTATAGAAGTTTTACACTCCTTAAAAGTGCTATTAATGCAGCCTTTTCTCTCACTCTTCAATTCTGTATTTTTGTCAAATTACAGTCATTCTAAGAAGGAAGAAAAATTGGTTTAATAAAACTCAAAAGTGATTAAAATCTAATTTACTCACATAGCACTTGCTATCACCTATAGCATGCAAATGCATGATTTGACACTATTTAGTGGTAATAAAATAAGTGTTCCTGGTTCAGAAGGGTATTGGCACTAACAAACCGTGAGTTCTCAAGAAGTTCTGGCCATTTCTGGCTGGCACAATGTGACCTGGATGTAAATGAAGCTTTGGATGTGTTTTCATTGCTAACATGGGAGAGTGGTGTGTGGCTTTAAGTTTTAAAATATCCAAGGATTAGTTTTAATCATTGTGGGATTTTGACAGTTTAGGATCTGATGTCAAATAGTTAGAAAAGGGGGGAGGGGGAAGACAGGCCATGAGGAAAGCCAAGTAAAAAACTTGACACATAAGGGGCTTCTCTTTGAAAAGTAGATGTTGACCAGTGTTATGAGAGTTGGGCAGATTTTCTGATGGGAAATATTACAAAAGTTTCACACAGTATGACTTTGGGTGCCCGAGTTAATAGACTAATGCCCAGAGACTATATAGAGTGGTTTGGGTTCCTTAAACATCTTCTACTTCCAACAAAATTCCTCTTTAATGTCTACCTAAAGAAAGGAGGGCCAATATTGTAGTTTACGTGCAAATTGTATACCCCAGCTTGTGTGAGGTTTTGAATAAGAGAAAGTACCAATCTGTACTCGCTACTTGGGATGTAGTTTAATTTTCTGTTAAAATCCGCTTTCATTCCATGAGTTCGAGGGATTCTGACAAGTTCTTCAGTGTGAAATGTGTTCTCCAGGGTCTGTTGGAGGGAAAGGGAGAAATACATGTCTCTTCTTTTGAATCCCTCTTCATCCACAGTAGCTAACCCTCACAGAAGTTGTTCTAGGGAACAGCCTTTATGTGGTCTTAAAGGATAAAAAGCTTCTAAAGTACAGTTGAATAGTAATTTAATTGGCATAATGGTAATAGTTTGCAGTAGACATTTTTGTGATTATTTGTTTTGTTGCTTCATATTCCAGTCTTTCAGCCCACCTGACTGAAAGAACAGTTGGATGACACAGTCTTCTGCAATGTCCATCTATTTTCTTCAGCCAAATCACAGGAGAAATGCCAAAAAAAAAAATCTGTTCAGGATAACCTGGAAGGCACAGTAGTTGAACTATTCCTGTGACAAAGAGAATACTATCCAGCAGGATTCCTTTTCTCTCTAGAGATGTATAAATTAGCATAATATGAGTATAACCAACATAAGACCATTATTAATTAGTTTTAAAAACAATTATACACATATACGTGTGTAATAATAATTTCCATGCATATTACATTTACATGTACCAACACATGTAGATCCCCACACACACAGTATACATTACTCATAAAGTGTCACAGCAGGGCAAGTAATTTTTCATTGGTTGAGTCATTTTTCATTGGTGTCTGGTAAGGTGTGATCAGGATTTTTTCCATTCTTCTCTGCCTAAGAGCTCATTTACACATCAGTTAGAGGAACACAGGAAACTGTGATATTCTTTTCAGTGTGGATTTAGTAACTACTTTCATTAAAAACTTGCTGGTAGTTTTCTGTCATGTTTTGATCATAATCCCCAGCAGTGTTCTGCTCTGGAGCGTCCTTCTAACATGAGTAGTGGGCTGGAAAATGTCACTAGATTTAAGATAATGATTTATCAGTTCAAGAACAGAATTAATGGATGTGTCTGTGAGCATGAGAAACCAAACTCCAGTATACTCTTACATTTTTGACCTCATTAAGCATCTTTAGCATTGCCTTCAGGAGAAAAATGGTCAAAGTAAAGGCATCAGCAGTTTATCAGTGCTGTGAGGAAAAGGTAATACAGAGGAAGCTTGGGGCTGCTGAGTAGGTGATGGCAGGATGCAGAGAAAGTGGCTTTCTGGTTAGAAAGTGGCAGATGTATACTGGAAGTGAAACATGGGATTCTTTGTCTTCCTAACTACAACTCCAGCTTGTGTGTAATGTGTAGTCCATCAACATAAATTCATGAGAATTTCTGTGTGAGACTCCTTCTCCCAGAGTAAATCTTCCAGTATTCCCATTCAAGGGGCATCAAGGGCAGAAATTCTAAGAAATGAATGTGTAGAGAAGAATTAATCTTCAGAAATGTGAAATGAATACTCTTGGCAGGTATTTATGATGTAGTTGCACAGCAGTAGCATGTTGAAAACAGCTAAAAAGTGTAAGTTAGACAGAACTCTCCTCTGGGCTGAAATCACCACAGTATATACTTTTTCTCAGCAGATGGTAAAGTGTATGGATTTCTCAGTTTTATAAAGAATTATGGCCATGTAAAATATTATTGAAGCATCTTATATGATTGAATGGTTAACAGATTACATGAGTAAAAGAGTATTCTGGACTGGGGAAGCCTGGCAATTGCAGGTCTACTTCAGCACTGCAGCTTGTGGTCTTTGAAGGAGGCTGGATTCCGAAAGGACTGTCTAGGGCATGAAGGTCCCAGAAGCTTTGAGCTGTTTATTTAGGGTTTGAAAAAAAAAACTCAAACACAACACATGATGGTAATAATAATAATAATGATGTATTTTGAATTGGATGTTTGTATCCATATCACACAGTCATTCTATGCATGAAAATGCTAACCCAGCATAATTTTATGATGCTTGATTTGCTAATGGAGCGATGTAAACCAACTGAAATACAGACACACAATCGACAAGCAATGCTATTACAGCTCACTTGTCGAACACGTTAAGCTTATGAATGCAGTTTTACATTGTTTATTAGTTACATTAGTTACACTGTTTCATGGCTTACCTCCCCTTGATCTCAATTGACACAACACAGGTATCTGATGATTTGAGGATTATGTAAAAGTACGTATTTTTCTCTTTTCTCCAGAGTAAGCTCAGGTCTTTTTCTGCAAAAAGATATCTGGGTTATGGTCCAGTCCTGGCCCTGAACTCTATTTTAAAGGTTTAAGTGGGCCAGAAAAAATGCTTATATGTTTTGTCATGTAACTCAGGTAAATTGCTAGGGCATACTGCTGTGTACTGGCTGTGAAAAGGACCATGCATTTCACTTTGTGGGACCTACTTGTTGAGTAGGTTACATGCTACTATGAATTTTTCCTTCATAATATTTCTAACTTAACTGATAAGTACTAAAGGGATTTATTCCTGGAAGCTTTGGCCTTTTCACAGGGAGTTAGGAGCAATAGCGCAAAAAGTCTATGCAAATTTCAAAAAGAAGCCACAAGCAATTCAAAAGAAGTATTGTTTCCAGTGTGTGGTAGTTTTCTTTGTTTAACAGAATAAAAAAATTACTATACCTTCAGAATAATGAAATAGTCACTTATTTCTGAAAATAGTCTGATGTACATCTTCATGAAGAAAAGAGGAGACTGAGAGGAGGCTTCACCCCAGTGCAGCTTCCTCTAGAGGGGAACAGGAGGCACAGGCACCAATCTCTTGTCTCTGGTGCCCAGTGACAGGACCCAAGGGAATGGCCTGGAGCTCAGTCAGGGGAGGGTTAGGTTGGTTATCAGGAAAAGGTTCTTCACCCAGAGGATGGTCAGGCACTGGGACAAGCTCGCAGGGAAGTGATGACAGCCCCAAGACTACCAGAGTTCAAGATGTGTTTGGACAATGCTCCCAGGCACAGGGGGATTGTTGAGACTGTCCTGTGCAGAGCCAGGAGTTGGACTTTGATCGTCCTTGTGTGTCCTTTCCGACTCAGGATATTCTGTGATTCATATAATATTTTGCTCATGTGGCTTTTGTTGCAGATTTTTTTAATGGGTTCCAGATATAAAAGACAACAAACACTCATAGTCAGCTCCTATAGTTCTTCTCTTGAGGTTTAAATATTTTCTGAATCCTTTTGAAAAAAATATTTGATGCAAGTTCTTTATTATTAAGGATTTTCAGTAATTTTTTTTAGTGCAAAAAATCCTTCATATGATACACCTGTAAGTATTTACATAATTGTATTAATTTAGACTTTGTGTAGTGAAGGTGATAATTTTTAGAGTATCTGTAATGGAAAGAAAGAGGATTTGGAAAGGCAGAGTGGAAATATTACTTCTACATTGTTCTGGTTACAACTTTGATGCCCGGGTATTTAGTATTGTTCCATTTGTATCTGTATTTGCATTTTGTATCTGATATTTTGTATTGTTTCATTTGAAAAACAAGCCACTTACCTAAGCAGCCCTCCTTCAATACATATGCATAGCTGTACTTGGGTAGGAAAACACTGGTAATGTTATAGGTAGGTAACTACTCAGATTTACACTGAATATCCTTTTAATCCTTGGCTTCCCCATTCCCTTTATTTCTGTTATACGTGTTACCTTCATCTTAGTTGTTTTAAAGGCATCCAGAGGTTTTCCTCTATCTACAAGGGAATGAAGAACCTGCACAAAAGCCTGTAAATGCAACTCCCCATTAAAAATCAAACCCCCATGAATATTATATGAATGAGAATTGACCATTCCCACTAGTCAGAAAATAAAAACAGCTGAGGTCTCAAGCAGAGGATTTTCATCACTTATTAAACCCCCAGCTTAAAATACACACAGTGTAACAGTGAAGTTATATTACAGAATAATATCCTATGCTCTGTATTTTATAACGCCATTTATTTAAAAAAAAAAAATCTATTCTCAGTTAACAAAGGTCATTTATCCCTGCTGAAATTCTGATTTTGAACAGTATGCAGTCCCATGTACATTAATTTCCACTGACATTTGTCTCTCCTCCTTTGCCTCCATGCATCTGTGCTAAGGGAGCCAAAGTTTATTAGTCACAAGAGGAGATGATCTTAAATACCTCTTGCTTTGAATTTAAATGGGGCCAGTGTAGCTACTTTGAAATTAAAATTAAATTCAAAATTAGCACCCTTGATTATGAAAGAGAGTGTGAGAGAGCAGTCAAGTGTGATTCTTCTGAAAAAATTATCCTTCTGTGACACTGCTATGTACAGTACTTGGTAGTTACTGACACTAGGCTAGGTTGTGACAGACCTTTTATATACATGGGCATATGTGAAAAAGGATCTACTTCGTATCAGGCCTCATCATAGGCTGCCTGAAATTCACAGTGCTTAACTTCAGGAGAATGCAGTAGCAGATTCTCCACTGATGTCTGGGAAACAAGTTTTACATATGGTCTTTGCATGTACAAGGTACCAAGAAGAAGAGAGCTACGAGTTCGATTGTAAGAAGATCCTCTTATTGCTTCAAAAATCCCAGTGCCACATGACATAAAAGCGCAGGTTAGTTATAAATTTATGCTGCTAATTCCAATTCCTCCAAACATTTTTGATAGGTGAACATGACAGCAGCAGGCACTATGCCATACTGTCAGTCTTCCCACATGGCCAGCATTGACTTCATATTGTGTGCTGTAGTGGAGTTTGCAGCAATCTGCCTGTGTGTCTGTGCTGATCAACTGTGAGCAGGCACATGCATCTGCTATCAGTAATTATGGAATTGTAACCTCAGTGGCAGTACTGAAAGAGAATTACTGGGGAATTTTTGGGAGAACTGTTGGAACTGCCATTAGTTTAATATTACTGAATGCCATCTTGTTATGGCATGGTCATGAGGAGGAACATGCCTTCTGAAAAGAGAAATGAATGTTGGAACTTAACAGTATTTTGTATTTGCTGCCTCTGAAGGAAAACCTAAAATGTAACTCCAAGTTAAGTGCCTGGATGTCACTTATGTCATTATTTCTAAGTCACTGACAAAGTCTTAGTTGTAGTTTAATATGTATTCTTCTTTTGATAATTCCTGAATTCATACATGATTCTATGCATAGAGTTTACCCGTGCTTATTTCTTGAATAAGTGAATTCAAGGTGAAAAACATCCAAGTTTGAGTATTTTGTTTCTTAACTGAAATATCTTAAAACATTCTCAAAAGACTGTTTTAAACTTTCTTGGAAGAACTGTGCTGTGCCTTGGTGCAGTACCCTGTATTATATCTGAATTGATGAAGTTAGAAGGAAGTTTTGGTAAGATAAAATTCCCTTCCAAAGCTTTATTAACTCTCCTAAGTACAGTATCATAAAATTAGAGAAGTGTTTCATTTAAACTTTAAACCTTTCTAAAAGGTTTTAATTAGCAATTTAATGATCAATGCAAAGGAGAATGGCACTGTGTTTGTCCATTAAATTAAAGGAAATTAAATTAAATAACACATTTTGGTTTTGTAGAGTGTGCTCTTGTTGTGACAAGCGTGAATATGCTTCTGAGAGGGTTGATTAGCCTTTTGGCCTCTCTGCTTAATATTTTTGTCATTCTTCTATGGAAGTTCCTGTGTGCCTCCCATCAGGATTATTGGAATTTGGAACCTTATCTATAATTGTCTACCAATAGGGGTGACATGATGTCTCTTCGCTGCATTAACTTTATCGTTCCCTGTAAAACATTAACACAGCAAAAATCTGATCTTGTAAATGAGACCCATGTCTTCATCTTGATCAGAGAAATGAAATTTGTAATTCAAATTAGAAAAGTTAATGAACTTAATGCACAAGCTGGAAAAAGTGTTGTAATGTGCCAATTTGGCCTGCCTATGGATGCTTCCAAACATTCCCATTAAGGTATTGATTGTGTCCATTTAGCAAAGTAAAGGGGACAGTGAACTCCCTAATGGTTTACACATTACACCAGTAGTGTCTAGACCCCCAAACAAAGGAAACCCTTTGATAAGCCTTAAATTTCCTTAAAAACTGAATTTAACCATGTAGTTATTAATACCAGAGTGCTTCTTTAGAAGACCAAAAGTGATTGCAGGCAGAATAAGCAGCCTTTTGTGTTTATTAATATCTATGAAGAATTTAATGTTCCCAAGCTGAAATAATGGTGGAGGGTCTTAGCACTACAAATAACAACTAAGGTGTCCCATCACATAAATTATTGCTGTGGTTTTATAGTAACATTTTATCTGGAGACATAATGTTGTGATCATGATTATAGTTTGGAAATTCAAATTCTGTTCCTTGTACTTTCAGAAGATTTTATTTCTGCATTGGTTACTAACAGCTGTGGTTTTATCTTCCATTAGTAGTTGGTGGTGGTGGTTCACAAAGGGTGTTCAGGCCCACCATCAGATCCCGGTGCACGAAGCTGTATTAGTGGAGTCTGGAGCTGATGACATCTGAAAACTTTGAAGTTATCTTGGGGAAAAAACAAACCAACAATTCCCACCCAAAAATCCAATAAACTGAGGACAAAAAAAAGACTTTTTCCTGGTGGCTGCCTTTGAAAAGTAGTAAAGTATGTCCTTGGACAAGTGTCCTCTGTGATGCAGGTGGTTTCCCTGAGCACTTCTTGGTGAAGATCCCTTTGCCTGGACTTGCAAGCTAAAAGCCAAGAGGCAAAGAGTGATCCCGTTTCTGTACCAGCTGTGTCACAGAAGCCACTGTGACAGTGGTCAGAATCTGCCAGTGCAGGGCTGTGAGTAGAAGAACACTTGGAGTAGTAGGAGAAGCACTGCCTCAGTATCCTCGGGGTGTGTGCTGATGAAAAGTGGCAAGGTCACAAGGGACAGTCAAGTTACAGAGTTAGAAATGGAGGGCCGTAGGAATGTTAAGGTAGTGGACAGTGCTTTGTGTAGGAGATTTGATGCTGTACTAGCCCCAGGTGATTTCTAGGTGATTTGTATATAGAAGAGTTGTTTATGAGCAAAACAATAACAGCTGCTGCCTTAGCTCCTCATTCCAAGTAGTAAAGTGAAGTAATAATCTACAACTGCACTTGAAGATTTTTCATTTTTTTGTGATTTGTGAAGTGAACTTCCACATCAGTGTTTTCTTCCTGCTGTGTTCAGGACTTTTGTCTCGGAAGATTCATGTCCCATGAGTCGTGAATAACTGGTTTTCTTGTCTTGAAAGATTGTATGTGCCAGCTTCTGATCATTTTACTGTTTTACCAGGCTAATTGTCTACAGTTTTAGGTTACTAGGTGATGTATCAATGTTTGTGGACTTCGTGTTTAACAGACTGTTCTGATTGCCAGACAGCATTTTTAGTGTGTATACACATGGTAGTTCATTTTAAACAAGGTCAGTTTTTGCACAATATGCATCTATTTCCTCTAAAGCACTGCTATATATAAATAAATGCAAGCCTATAAGGGATAAGTAGTAAAAAGATGTAGTGATTTTGTATGCTGTGGTTAAAGAAAAAGAATATAGTCGAGAAAATAAACCTTGTGTGAACTGAGGTAAATAAGTGAAATGGATGGGAGTAAGATATTTTAAAATTGAAATAGAGGGCTTTACAAAGACTCCAAAAGCTGCTTCCTACATTTAAGTTTGAAAGACTTGGAAAGTGTTTGAAAGGTAGCCTGTGCTAAATGGAGACCTTGAGCAGCCGCATGCTCGGAGGCAGAACAAGTCAGCACACTATTGATTGGAGTACGGGGGGATAAATGTGTGGCTTCTGCCCTTAATGGAAGCTGATTGTTCAGGGACGTACCGGCAAGGCTGGTCGATTCTTTAGCTGTTGTTTACTGGGGAGGACGATATCAATTTTCCAGAGGGATGATTGGTGGGATGTCAAGGCTGTCACCCTCTTCTTCTCATCACTGACAGACAGTTGAGTGACAATTACAGTGATGGGACATTGTCTGCATTGGCATATACACCAGAGGATAACTGGCAAACAGAAAAAGGCAGCAGCACTTTAAAAAAGATATAATCAGCAGTTGTCAGGACTAGTTACATATATGATGTCTGAATAACAAGGCCAGAGTGTCCTGCCTCAGACACTGACATAAACTGTACTGTGTATTCCTCAGTCCACACAGAAATTAGATCTGGGAAAGTTACTGACTGTTGCAATCTACTTGGGAATTAAGCATCAAGGGACCATATTTCCATGTGGTTCTCCCTGAAAATAAGTGAGCTTTTCTGCAGAACTTCAACACGGAGAGGGGAGCAATGTTCTGAAGTGTATGCTGAGCTCTTTCAGGAGTCCTGTTGGAATTCCATCTGGCTACCCTGACAGTTAATCAGACGGCGACTGGGAATGTGGACTTTGTGTTACATATTTAACCTGCCAGGCCAGAACACACACACTAAGCTAAACTTTACATTTTGAAAGCCTTATTTTACACTAGATAGATCTCTAGTATGTGTACATATGTACTTTTTGTGAATTAATATTTGTAACAGTTACAAATCACTGTGCAAAAGACTGACCTGCTCATCTGAAATTATAAAATAAAACTTTAAGATTTCAGTGGTGTATGCTGAGAACTGGTGAATCCAGTTGTGCATTATGTTAACAATTGTCACTTCCTCCTACTTCTGGAAGCTGAGGTGAGAATGGGGCTATCAGGAAGGAAGAGACTCAAGAAATGACTTAAAGGGTAGATTTACAGCACAGAGCACATCTGGCTTATCTGCAATCATCTGTATTCTCCTCTTTACTGCTTTTCTTGCCACTCCTCCTAGAAGCTCTAGGTTGGGCAGACCTTTTCAAAGAGTGTTTTAGAGGTACACTCTTCAAACCTCAATTATTGTTTTGACAGTACACTTACATTTACTTCAAACTTTTACCTGGAATATACATCCTGCTGAGACTTTTCTCTGATGTGTTTCCCTAGATCTCCTGCAGCAAGTACAGGAGAGAGCAGAGCACTCAGCTCCCTGCATGCCAGTAACTATGTAACAAGGAGAGAAAATGGAGGCAGTGGTTTTAGGAACGATGCTGCTCTTTCCCACAGGCCTATATCTCTGGTCCTGCTGCTAATGGATTAAGAATAAAATGAAGTAGTGGTCAGTAGTTCAGCAAAGGTGTGCGTCTCCAAAGACAAGTATACGAATACACTAACGGAATGTGAATGATGCCTCTTGGACATATGATCACATATAGTCAGTGGCAAAAATGGTGCAGAGAGCCTTTGCAATGAGGAATTGACAGTCTGAATGCTTTTCAGACAAAGTGGCACAGTTACTCGAACCCCATTGCTAGAGGGTTTGCAGCTTCCACACCTACTGAAATGCCAGTGCTGGTTACTTTCTCTACCTTGCACAATACATATTTACACAGTTGTTGGTAGTGTATGGTATGAAGGACACACGCTAATTTTCCTCTGTTTAGGTCCCTTTTTCTCTTATTTTCACTTTTTGACCTCTTTTCATGTGGTAACTAACTTGCTTTGATGTATTAGTTCCTTTCTATTTTCTATTCCTTTTTTTCTACACATGTTATATACATGCAGGTTCTTTGTAGTTTTCTGTATAGTGTATTTGTTTGCTATCTGTATTTTTCTTATCTACTACTTTAGCATTATCTAATGACACTGCTGTTTGTGGAAGTTCAAGTTTCTTTTGTTTTCTTGATTCTTGAATATTTAGTGTTCCTCCCCACCAAGATAAGGTTGTATTGGGGAGCTTAGAAAAATCCCTACAAGTAGAAGTCATGATTTGTGACCTGTTAGTTTCCAGGTATGAGGAAAATTTCGTAACGAGTTGCACCTAGAATTGCCTGGTGCAGTAGAGATACAATATGACATATGAAGTTGGCTGTCACCCAGCTGAATGGCATTATAGAATTACATCATACACTTATCTTCCCTTTCTCTGTTTTTTTCTGAAATTATATTTTCCTTGAGTGCTTTTTTTTGGCTACGTTATGGCATTTTTTGGGTTGGTGCTGTGAAAGACTGATGTAGCAATATAGGGACTTTTGTTGTATTTTTATTTTAAACGAATGGTTCATCATCCTGCATAAAAATACCAATGCGTGCAATTAATACGGAAGTTTCTTTTTGATGGGTCTCATGAAAGCACCAAATAAGTATGATTATTAATTTCTTTTTTTCTAAGCCATCAGCTAATTGATTTTGCACTGTGCTCATTAAAAATAGATACTTTGCCTTTCAGAGGGCTGTCTGGGAAACCTTAGGCAGGGCACGACTCCTCTGGGACACCATCAACTGACCATTCCATCAAGCAGGGAGAGAGTGGTCATGGTGCTTGTCAGAGCTGAAGTATATTTACTTCATCTCCCAGCAGATAAACATTTGCAAGGCAAATAATAAATTAGCCATTAATCAGGAGAGTGGCTGTGTTTGATGAACCCTGAATAGAGTGGAGATGTCAGGTAAGAGACAGAGTAAACTGACATTGTAGACTGAGCCATGTGGAAATGACTGTTAGCAGTTCTGAAAGCTTTTGTGCTGCGTTTTCAAGAGGCTTCCAAGGTTAAAGTAAAAGAAGACGGAAGACACGAGGCAACCAGCAGTTTCTAGTTTTCAAAATGGTAGCATTATGCAGTCTTTCACCTCAATTAGATGTGCAGCACTCTTGCAGCTAGATGTGATACAGAAAAAAAAAAGAGGATTTTACAGACAAGGTACAGAACGCCCTATTATTACCAAATTATTCAGGCATACATTTGTTCAGACTTAATGATCTCAATACATCTTCAGGTGAAAGTTCAGATTTCTGATTGACAGTGTTTCTTAAATATTAATTTCTGTTATATTAAATAGACCTTTTTTTTCAGCATTTACAGTGTAAATAAGTGTTTTTCTCAAAATGGTAGGGGAATGCTACTCTGTTATTATCTGGGCAATTTTATTAAAGATTGAGTGTGTGCTTTAATGGCCATACTTGTAAACAGAACTGAAAATAATGGCAGAGTTTCATAATTGCCATTTGTGGGTGCTTAATTTGAGCATCATTCTAGAATTACTAAATAGTCTAGGAAAGCTTGAGATGGTCAAACTATTGAAAACTGGGCAGTTGGTATCTCAAAAGAATTAGTCCTAATGAGCTTTGGTGTAAGATTGTAAATAATTTGAAAAGTAAGACATGTAGGGATTCTGTAAGATTTCCCAAACTGAAATAGGGCTTGTAACACTTTTTTTCTTAACTGACAGGCAAAATTGCCATCCTTACAAATTGTACATCAGTTGTTTAGTCTCTCGGTACGATCTCTACGTTAGACATGCTCTTAGCCTTCGGGTGTCACGAAACACTGCTTGAAACACAGATCTGCACCTTTCTTCTTGAATGCATTTTTTTCTAAGATAGATTGCATATACAGTTGCAAGTTTTTGAAGTAATCAGAACATTTAAGACCTTTCATTTTCATCTTCACTCATTCAGCACAGTATAGCTCCTACAAATGAGTTTGCAGGTTCTCAAAGGAACACCTTTAGTTTCTAAGATCATCTGTGTTATTGTTCATCTCAGTGCTTCCCTTGGCTCTTGAAATCCTTTAAATCATTAATTTTGAATTAACACTTGTTCAGTTCATTAGCAGGACTTGAGGCAAACACCTTAAGGAAAAAGGTAAGCTATGTGTATGACAAGCTGCTTTCTCACAAAAGCAATAGATTTCAAAGGAAAAGATTATTGGTTACTTGTTTATTGCTTGTGCATTGCAGATGTATATTACCTGGTGTGATTTTGGTTTAAAAGTGCCCTCCCTGTCATTATTCCAGTTTCAGAAAGGAGGGGGTTTTTTCCTGGCAGCCATGTGCATGATTTTCTTTATTTGGTTTGAAAAGGAATGAGACAGTTTTCTACAGGATTGTTGGGTTTTTTTTTTATTTATTTGTTTCAAAGAGCCCTCCTCCATTATGATACCAGCCAAAGATCATCTCTGTTTCTAAAACATTTATATTGTAACCCATCTTATGTGTTAGGAAGCATCATTTTACTACTGCTGGAAATTGTGCTGCAGGTGAATGTCTCAGCAGGAGAAAGCTTTTCTTCCTACAATTCTAATTCTCTTTAAAATTGAAAATAGAGGCTTCATGAGAAAGCAGTATCTGAACATGAAAGGTTCCTAATCTATGCATATATAGTAAGAGTAAATTTGAGGGGTTTAGAAACAAGGCAACAAAAATTCAGTAAAAGTATTTTTCCATCTACATCATCTGGGATAGCTGCTCAAAGGTGCCTTTTGTTTGTTCTGGGGTTTTTTTTTACAGTTAACTGTTGTTTAATAATGTACTTGCCTTAAGTTCTCTTGCCGGTTTTTGTAGGTCACAGAAGATCTTTCCGTTTTTTAATCTGCCTGTATATAGAAAAGAAAACCCACAGAGAGTGAAAGCGAGAGGAATTATTCTCAAATCTAGATGCTTTCCCTTATCTCTTGTGATCACAGCAAATCTCAACAGTCATTTATAATATAATAACATACTGTTCATTTTTAGTCAGCAGTATGACTCCAAAATTAATGGTGACCCTTCAGATTTCAGTTTTCTGTGAGCTAGCCAGGTTTTGCCAGAGCCTCAGAATGCAAAACCAGCCTTCAATACCCGCTTTCAAATGCAGGATACCTGTGAGTACAAGAAGTATGTTCCTGTAATGTTGGCAGTATCGCTTTGCAGTGAAATGGTGCCTCCAATGGTTTTCATAATGCTGTTTTGTTGTAAAGTTGTTTTTCTTCACAGTGTGTAGAACCTAATAAATAATTTGGGTACAAATAGCCAAGGCCACAGAATGTGTATAAGGAGCTCCTCATCAGATAACTGTCAGAAAACTGACCTCAAAAAGATAAGTTTGCAGATGAGTGGCTAGAAGACTCATGACAGAGGTATTTTGGGCTCTCTGACATTTTGTCTTTGGGAAGGAATTGAGTTTTGCTTTATCCAGCCAGGGAAATCAAACATTATGTATTCTAACACAGTGTTAGCACACTGATATTAAAAGAAGATAATCACATTTACTTTTTTGGGGGTTTTTTGGGGGTTTTTTGTTTTTTTTTTTTTTTTTTTTTTACTAATTTTTTATCACCAGATTATTTTTTACCAAAAAACCTTCAAGTAAAATAATTACAAGATGTGCTCATTATGATGCTCTTTTATTTGAAATTTGTTTGATGGTTTATACTGTGGTAGAAGCAGACATCAGTAGACTGAAAAAACCCCTTTGTTTTACATGTGTAGTTTTACTTTTGAAAGTATTTGGAGATAAACTTTCCCTGGTTTGTTGTTGTTGTTGTTTAATTGGTAGTGGTTTAGACATTAAATGGTATGGATGTTTCAGGCTTTTTTAATTGAATTTTGAAATCCTTCTTAAATTTACTGCAGCATCCTTGTGCTTAGCTTTCTACAAGCCCCTATACTCAACAGAACAGAACAGTGTATTCATATGTAGATAACATGCCAAGTATTCCTGACTGACTTGGTTAGGTTTCTGAAAATGGCCTTTAGATTTTCTATTGTTCTGTTGATTAGCCAAGTTAAATAGAGGTTTGTGTCAGAGAAATCTGAGTGCCCACAGCCTTGTCCTTTACAGATAGATACTTTAACGCTTTGCAGATTAGAAATTTGTCACTAAACGGAAAAGCAAGATTTTTTAAAACATATAACAGCATGATGAAAACAGTACGTGCATTGTGCAGCAAAATAGGGTTAACCTTGGTGTATTTGTACTAAGCCTGATGGAGGAAATGTTTTGCTTAGCTACCCTAAAATACATGTCTGTCTTGTTCTCAAGGTACTTTGCACTGGTATTAGTGTCTCAGCATCACTAGCTTGTATGTATCAGGTAACAAGGTAGTTTAAATGTCAATTCCTTTATTTATTTCAGACCTTTTCATAGTTCTCAGGCTTTGACTTGTCACTCTTGTATTCTGATTGCATAGTGGTAAAATAGAGATTATAATTTTTCACTATCTAATGAGTAAAGTACAGGGGACTATATTAGACTGTGTCATGCAGAAACTATCTCTTTTCATCTTTTTTTTCAGCAGTTTTGTGGGTAAACAAGAGAGAATTATGATAATGAACAATATCCTTTTTAAATCTTTGTTATCCAAGTGACAGGGAAACTGGGCTGATGTGAAGTCTTAGCCATTAAAGTAGAAAACAATAGTATAAACATAGAAAGGTAAGTTATACAGTTACTTTGCTGTCAGTATCGCAAAATATTTCACACTTATTCACTTTATTAAGTGGTGGTTTCCCACAGACATCTCGATGTGAGGCTGACTGAGCATATCATAAACTCTGTTCAGCCCAGTTGTGGCTGGATATCAGTTGTAGAAGCTTGGGCCCCATATCTGCCTTTGCCATTCCTGATTTCCCTTTGCTTTGCTCTTTTCCCCGCTCTCATCTTTTGTTTGTAAATAAATGTCCTGGTGAGTTGAAAGTCTGATAAGTTTATCTTCCTTTCTTATTCGTGTTGCTAGTATAGTGGCACAGAATGCACCTGAGGGGAATGTTACATTAACTGAAAAAGTAATTTGACAGCACACAAACATTGGGAAAGGGCAGAAATTGAGTCTGTGCTTTCTGAATTGGTTAATCAAAGTCTATGTTCTTCTGCCTTTGTTTCTGGTCAGCTTTAGGAGAAGAGAGGCCACTATATCTTTGGCCTGAATTGAAATCATAATTCAGCAAATGAACTTCACTTCCCTGGTTCACTGAGTTTATTAGGAAATCTCCACAGCCAATACTGCTTTCTTTCTTTGTTAAAATATTAGTTCACAATATTTAGGTAGTCATTTCTACTTAGCCTTTTCACTGACTAATCTTCAAGTTTCAGTAATGTTTAAAAAGGCAGAGATGTTATGGAATTTTCCAAATTAATTCTTGTGTCTTTTTAAAATTTATTTTTGTTTTTCTTCCTGATGAGCCAGTAACATGGTATAATTACACATATTGCAAAATAGGGCTCTGTACAACAAACTGAGTAGCTTTTAATTCTCTGATGATTCACCATGATTTTACTTTCCCAGCAGTGAGTATTCATAAGCCCCAGTAAGATTAGTGGGAAATACTCATTGATTGTAAAAGAGACTCATCATACTTTTTCTTCTCCTGTTTTTTCCCTGTTGTGTCTGCTTCTTCACTAGAGTGCTCTAATATGAGCACTTTCCTTTGTACCTGTCACCATTACAGGTAGAAAAAGATCAGTAAAGCTTGTTAGTTGCTGAATTACATTTTCATTCTCAAAGCTGTCTGATTACACAGTAAAACTCACAGTTAAAACTTTCAAGGTACCTTCAACATATTGGAAATTTTTTGCTGTTTGACTGCCCTTGTCTTCCCTGCAGAAGACTTCTTAGCTTCATCACTAGTTTTTGGTCTTTTCCCTGTACATTAGGGATTTTTCAATCATCCATTTGTGGGGGGAATAGGCAAGTTCCTACATCCCCTCTGCAGCTCAGCTGCAGGTTTGAAATCTCTCCTCAGGGGCACTGCAGAGAACTCCTGCCTCCCATGTGAGAACTCCAAACCCTGAGCTGTCTTGGCTTAAACTGGGTTAAGTTACTCATCTCACTTTTGTAAGCACGTTTGCTTCTCTTTCTGTTTTGAAAGGAATTTGCAATTCCTGTTTATTTGTTGAAAGAAAAGACCTAAGTGCCAGTCTTTGTGAGGCAGTTTTGTGTTACCTTCTCAGTGGAGGGAAATGGATTCCAGTAGTGGTAAAACAGAAATAAAAGGGGGAAAAAAAATCATGTGGAGAGTGGACTAAGGGTTATTTTAAAGGGCTTTGTGCTTATACTTTGTCCCATCCACTCTGACTCCTGTTTTCCTTCACTTAGTTTAAGGACAGACCTTCCCCTAAAGCAAGGCAATAGCTTCTACCTGTGGGGAGTATCAAACATCAGTCAAAGAAATGCTCAACACTCTGATACGTATTTTCACCTTTGAATCACATCCTTATTTGAAATCACGTTTAGCCTATGCAATTTGAGACATGCTTTTGTGGCTGGGAGGCAGCTAAAAGTGTATGACATTTGCCTTTTATATATGGCGGTTCTATGTGGTTGGCTTTACCCATACCATATATACCATATACCATGCAGTTACAAAGCAAACCAAAATTGATACCTCGCTAATTTTCCCTATTTCAGCTTCTGCAAACTGGATCAGTAGCTGCTTTGCTTATAATATCTCTGTCCATCCAAACTGGATGTTCCCAGAGGTTTTGAAAATGTAATTTTCCGTTGGTGTTACTGAAGTGGTGGTTTTGAATGACTGTGTATTTTGCACAAAAATAGAGTAGAAAGAGTAGTAGAAAGGGAAATTTTAGAAGGAGCAGGCTCTGACAGCTGCAAAACAGCAGCCTGTATAGGTCAGCCCGTGCTGAAAGTTGCAGCTGAGGCGACTGTGCTGAGGAGATAGAGCTATTCTAACTGCAGTCCATTTGTAATGAGATAAGGGATACTGACAGGAACACTGAGTTAGTGGCTCCCCTCCAACGAGAGCTATTGACTGAACATTAGGTTTTGCATGAGATGGTGATGCAGTCGATAAAAGCATCAGGCCTTGTTTGGAGTTACACCACCGATTACTCCCTAATTTGCTGCCTGGAAGTGAGCCACGGGCATTTCAGCCTTGTGTTTAGTGTTGATGAGATCTAGAGCGAACATTTAATCTTATGTTTACTAGCAAGCCACTTGTAAGGAGGATGCAGCACCACAAAAGGGTAACTCTCTGATGGCTTTCCAGCAGTAGAGCTTTGTTTTAGCAGTAACCCAGTTCAAAGCTGCAACTTGATAAGGATTTTTCACTCTGTAAGCTGTAGCTCAGGGCGATCTGTTGAACCCTTGATGAGTGATTTTTTTTTTTTTTTTCTTCAAGGTATGTGTGATGTTTACCTGGTGACTAAATCACAGTATTCTTTTTCCAAATTACAGCAGTCCCAATTCTTCAACGTGCTCTAGATGGAAAGGGACATCTATTCACTTGTATAGTGTCACTGCTGGGAGTCCACTGTTGCCACAGGCAAGCAGTTTGCAGAGCTCTTATGCCAGCCTCCTCCTCTTTGCTTTGACAGATTTCTTATCAATAGTGCTTTATCAATGCTGTTTGATTTTTAGATTTATTCATGCAGTGAATTAATTTGAATTCTCTTTTGTTGTTGTGTCTAGAAAGTTACTGAGCACGTACAGGGGATATGTGATTTGCCTTGAATCAGGACTACAGGCTAATAATGTTTAGCTGAAACACAGCTTCAAGTGTAAGCCAGCAAATGGGAAAGAAAAAAAAAAACATGAGAGGAGAGAGAGAACAGTAGCTGAAATAATTTTTAGACATCTTTCAGGAATGCATTTGTGAGATTTCAGTGTGGTTCTGTTTCGAAGAAATTAGTTAGTTCAGGGGCCTAAAAGAGAAATCTTGGCCACAGGAACTAAATACAGCAAAGGAATTTGGTGCAGAAATTAAGTTAGTTTAGGAAATTGGGGATATGAGGTTTTGCCCTCCTTGGCTTTTGATGCATTCATAACATGTGCTTTTCCTATCCAGTGGTGATTTGGATCCTCTGCACAATGAAATATGCAAACTTTAAATAAATACAGTAGGAAAGAGTCATACCACAGACAAAGAAAACAGAGTTCCCCAAATTATCACTAACCCTTGCTGTGGTTTAAATCCTTCAGAAGAGGTGAAGTCACATCTGTTTAGGAACCTTACCAGTTTCATTACAGTTGGCCAGTCTCCCTAAAGATATCCTCCCTTAGCATTAGGCATGTGAGGAGATGCTTTTCCCCATTTTGTAATTCCTGTTGCATGAAAATTAATTGAGTTTCTACTCCTGTTCCATAGGAAAGTTGAGCAATCTGTGTACAACAATTGTACATATTGTTTGGCACTATGGACTTTGTGTTTGATATTGCTTTAGCTAAGGTCAATCTGGATTTGAAAGTATTTGTAACATTACAAAGCTGCTCCTAGGATTCTGTTGAGGCTTAAACTACCCTGTGATCCAGTGAGGTCGTTCACTAGGAGGTCAGTTTTGCTAGCCCTGCTGTAAATCTGCTGATAGCCTCTGTCTGCCTTTAGAAATGCTCCAGTCCTTTCAGCATGGGAAAACAGTCACACTCTGTCCAGTCCATTAGCATAACTTCTTAATGTATTTATCTGAAACTTGAAAAAGGGAAGTTTGTGTGTCACGTGAGCCTTTGGTCTGTCATTTTTGTATATGCTGGAACCATTCTAACACAGTGACAGTCATGTTTCATGAAGGATGGTGCTTGGTTTCGTGTGAATTGTGACTGATAGGGGGTTTTCAGAGTTACTTTCAAAGAGATGTGTAAACCAGGAGAGGATCCCAGAAGCTGTGAGTAGGGCAGAATGCAAAGAGCAAAATGACAAGTAGGAGGCTTGTTTAGGTCATTGAACATTTATCAGAGGTGGAAAACAGGAAAGGACATATTTTAAAGTCCAGAAACTTGAGAACCAAAATCCTGAACTATTCTGGAGGTGCTGCTAATGTAGTAAAGGAATGTTTTGTGGGAAAAAGAAAGGAAATTAATTTAAGAAAATACACACTGGTCTTACATTGTCTGCTTGTGGGAATATGTCCTGATGTGAAGGCAGTAACATTAGTGTGGATTTTTTTAATTCCCTGTATCTCTGTGTCCATTGCATAAGAGAGTATAAACTGCAACCTGGCCCTGACAAAGCCCACCCAGAGGTGGGAGTCCTGGGAGAAAGTGCATTTCTTTTTTCTGTTTACTGTAGAGGTTCATCATCGTTTGGATATCACCTGTAATTTCTTGGGAGCTAGGTGAGTGGGTTGTGTGAGTTTATTTCTGTTGATGGTTGGCTCTAATTAAGAGAGGGTTTATGCATAGCAATACACCAGAGAAGCCATGGACTAAACCAGCACCACCATGCTGCTGCTGAAATTAAGTGATACTGTTCTTCCTTTTGCTGCAGGGCAATGTTTTCCTCAGAACAGAATATCCCCGAGCTAGTGTAGGGGATATTAAACTCATGCAGATGTATTCAGGCTCTTATAGCTGTTCAGTGTAATGATTTAATTAAATTAATTAAGCCAGAACAGTACTTGAGCACTGAATAATTTATCAAAATAGATTTAAGGGGAGAATCAAAACAGTATGTCTCTCCAGATTATGTCTGGCGTATGGGAAACTTCGTTGTGCTGTGATCATCCTTTGTAAACAGGCAGACCCTGGACAAAAGTCCTGAAAGCAGCTGAGGTGGACTCCATGGAAATCTCTGCTCAGTGCATGCAATATGGCACAGAATTTAGAGGCAGGCTTCTAGGCAATAAATGTGTAAGAAGAGTGTTTGTGAAGAGATGTGGCACAGTGCAGGGGAGTGGGAAGCCCACCCAGGCTGAGATTTCTCGTGAGTAAATGATACACAGAGCTGTATTAAGAACCCGCCGTGGTCTAGGGTGGGTAAGTAAGGGAACATTTGCTGTAGTACACTCTGAGAAGATTGGCAATATCAAAAGTGCCACCGAGGGTGGGCAGGGATGACTGGTCTTTGTTAACCTTTTCAGGCCACTGCCAACATGAGTGATATGTGATAGACTGTTGGATTTTCTTGAGGCTTGAAAGTCCCAGACTGAAACATCAGTTTAGATGAGGTTTCTGCTTCCATCTTGCTGTACTTGCTGGTATAGGATTTTTCATTTTATCACATGGGTCATTTTGTGTGCTTTATGACAGTTGATGCTTGTAAAAAAACTTAATTGATGTCTAAGCATTAATTATGTGCACAGTTGATGAAATGTGTCTTGGTAGGGCATATAGGAAAGAGGACGAGTTGAAGTACTGCAAGAAACATTCATATTTTTCTTGAAATGGATTGAAGCTTGGTTTTTGTCATAAACATTTTAAACCCAGTGTCCTTATTCTGCTTTTGAGATTTTCTGCTTTTGCTTTTGTTGCCATATTGTGCTCTGGTCAGTGTCCTGTTTTTTTTCTGGAAGAAGCTTCAACTGTCCTTCACAATGAAGTTGTATGTCTTCAGAGTGAAAGATAACTCTTTTATAGCACCAACATCACACAGGAAGTAAATATGTGTACTTAATAAATTGAACCTATGGGAGATTATCTTTCTTAGGAAGGCAGATGGTACTTAGGTAAATTGGACTTTGGATCCTGAGAACAAATGCTACAATAACAAGAGGACTTATCAAAACCCCCAGGGCTTGCAGTGTTGCCTCACTCCAGCCCTGAGGTGCAGACTGACCACTTTGGCTCTGGTTCAGGCTCTATTGAAGTTCATGGGGGAAAGAAATCTCCTGCTTTTAATAGGCTTCAGATCTGTCCCTGAGAGGGAACAGTGTCAGCTTTGAACTGTGAAACCATTTCCTGGTGCACCTGTGTTTTCCTTGGAGGACTCTCATGAAAACATAGCCTTGCTCAAAACTGTGATATCTGAGATCAAAGCCCAGGGCAGAACGGCTCTGGAGGCAGGAGCTGAACAGAACCAGCCACAGTGCAGTGGCTGTGCACGGGAGTTTCCTGTGGGAAACCTCGTCAGTCCTCCAGAGGTGATGGCTATGAGGAAAACCACAGCTGAGGAAAGAACTCAAAGTGATGCTGGGCTGGATGCAGCTCCCCTGCTCTTGGGGGAAAGGATGCATGTCCGTTTTCATGACCCTTGGGTTTCAAATCCAGCAGCTTGCAGACTGGGCTGGGTTGGCAGTGGTACCAGAAAGTACAGCCTTCACACTTTCTTCACTTTCCTGTCTCCCATGTAAAGCAGTACGTCTGAAACTCAGAGAGGTGGGGGTTTTTTGGTGGCGTCTTGTGTAAGTAAAGATTAGTGGGATTTGTTACCTTTTGCAAGTAATTGCAGAGTAAGAAACCTTGCTAAAATTTCCTATTTATATAGAATAAACGTTGAAGTCTACTAACCATGATAGGCTACGCAATCTCTAGCAGAGATTCTGTCAATTTTCTTTTAATCCTTTATGACTGAGGCTTAACTCGTGATCTAAGGATAACTGCTGTTCTAGAGGGCTACTTTTTGTGGACTTGTTATAGTGAACTGTATTAAATCTGCCTGAACAACTCTGTGCCCAGAATGCCTGTAAGTAATTACCATCCTGTTTGTTAAGGTTGGTATAAGGAATAATTACTCTAGAGGCATCCGTATCACTGGACAACACACCTGCATCTCAAGAGACAATGGCATTAATTGTCGAGTGTATATTTTTAACTTCCTGCACAGCTTACATCAGCCTGCTTTGCAAAATCTAAAATCAGCAAGTAATTTAGCTTTCTTTCAATGCTTGGAAAGCATGAGGATTTTAATTTCCTGAAGGGCTAAAAAAAAGCCCAAAAATGCAGCCATCAATGATCACTCTAAAGCTAGTGAAGTGTGGAAGCTGCATGCTCACTGAAGACAGCTTCTTCTTGTCCTGTACACCCCTTATATTATTTTTGGTGATGAGTTTGCATTATTCATACCAGATGGCATATTTGTTTTACTATCCATCTCATAGTGTATTGACTTGAAACATTTTTGTCAGTAAATACTGAACTGTTGCATTTTGTTCACCGACAAAACTCTGTATCAGCCTTTTGATACAGAAGGAGAAAAATGACCTATGTCATCATAATGTTCGCTGTTGTGGGAATTTTCATGTGAAAAAGTACAAAAATGCTATCAAAGATGTTTATAATGTTGGTTACAGTACTAAATCATAAAACTGGAACTGTGCAATTGTACAGTGTTTCTGAGAGTTCTTTTTTTCTTAATTCCTCTAGGGCACTGCTTTATTAAAGAGGTTTATATAATGATTTGTTTTGTTTACAGCGCCTGAAGATAGTGTCTCAGGAGTACAAAGTTAGGAGCACATTAACGGTTTAAAATCTGTTTGAGAATATGACCTACAAATGAAGACTTTTACAGTTTTGTGCATTTTGTACTAAGAGTATCAGCTAGATAGTTCACCTGGAAAAAGTGCACCTGAAGTCCTAAACTGCAGACCCGTATGGTTTTTAGGTGAGCCTGCAGAGAGTGACTTTGTGTTTACAACTTTAATTGTATTTACTTCAGTTAACAAGTTCATAGTTCCAACAGCAAAACCTCTGGCATAGCAATAGTTTCTATCTGTAATGAGTATGAAAAGGACTAAAATTGAAACTGAAATATAACTGTATTATTTTATAATTTACTGGGAAGTCCAAAAGCCAATTGAAGATTAATCATCAAAACTGTACCAATTTTTTCTTCCTCTTCTGAGCTCAATTATGGGATTAATAATCAGCAGGTAGAGCCACTGATATTTGAAACATAATTCTGACTTCCCCTGATCAATAATGTGTGATATAATTTTCTTTTAGATGCAAAATGACATGTTAGAATTACAGAATGTGTTCTGAATCATGCCTGTGTGTGGACATGCCCAAATGTGAGGCAATGTAGTGATGAAGATGAAATTGCATCATTAACTTGGTTCACCTGGAAAGAGGAAGGCTGCTTTGTGCCATTGTAGTACATTGTTGCCAAATAAGTTCTTCCAGGAATCTGTAAGATTTCATTAGACAAGAGGATAGTAGAATTTAAATAACAAAGATTTTGTTTTAATGAGAAACAAAGAATAACAATATTACAGATTTTCAATAACCTAAATGAGGCCAAAATGAAGATAGTATTACATTCAGAATACAAGAGTTTGTTTGGTAAACTTGTGAGCTAGACTACTTGTCATAAACTACAATAAAGGACTGTAGATGTTTTAAACTCTTTAGAGTATAAGAAGGTATCAGACTACAAAAATTTAAAATAGTATAAATTACTGTTGCAAAGGTTTAAAATCGTGCTTAATGCCTTAAGAACTAAAGTAGTCTAACATATACCTTTCTCCCAAATTCTTGTGTGTCCAAACAATTACTTTGTTTACCCACAGAATTTCTCAGTGATTTTATATAAACTGGTGCATCTCAGTGTGGATCCTCTGAGGTTCAGTTCTCATGTGTAGATTTAGATTAATTCCTATGTAATTACTTCTGTCAAGTCCAAATAAACTTTGTTCAGAGTGATTTAAGTGTGTCCACAGGAGCTTTTTAACTCTTAGCTAAACTTACTTATCATACCTTTGGATACTTCAGTTAAGGGAAGAAAAAGAAGATACAGTTAATCTGTCTGGATATTCAAGAAGTCAGATTAGGTAGCTGTACCAGACATTTCTTGCTCTGCAGTCTCTGCATGTTGCTGGCTGGTTTTATTACCTTTGACCATAAAAAGTTGATA
This sequence comes from Aleadryas rufinucha, assembly GCA_013397815.1. NCBI lineage: Eukaryota > Metazoa > Chordata > Aves > Passeriformes > Aleadryas > Aleadryas rufinucha. Next base: position 806,715 of record VZTH01003626.1, read on the forward strand.
GTGTTTATTTTTAATAATAGTAGTAGTACTTCTACTAATTTTTGTCTCTAGGCAAAATCTTGTTCCCCCTGAGGTATGTAGGATTTTTGGTCAGTGGAGCTTGGATTGCACATGTAATTGTTCTTGGTCTGATGTTGTGGCACCTGATCTGATGTACAACTTCCTCCTTTGGAGGTGATGTTTCACGTTTTCCTGTCCAGGACACTTTGCCTTCTCAAAAGACAACTCAGCCACAAGTGCCCTTACCTTTATTTTTCCCAGGGTGACGTTGTGTAGGTGGAGGCAACAGACTGGAAATGACGCAGCTGGCAACGGCTGCCAGGACACCTCTGCTGCCTACACTGCCACCCTCTGTGGGCTCCTCAAGCACATGTGGTCAGGATCTGCTGCTCTCACACCTCTGTGAGGGCTCCTGGTTAGGAAAAAATTGAAACCCTTCTGAACAAAGCTGCAACAGATATGATGAGTTTTAATAGCTGGTGAGCGAGTGATGTGGCAGAAGGTTCCTCTTTTGCTTTGTCCTGGCTGTTCACGGCAACATTAAGCAAGTCTGAAGAAAACTACTTGCTCTTGGAGACACAGTTAATAGGGGGCATTGTTTGAAACCTCCTTTTATGTCTAGCCTGCTTACATAGTGATCCAAGTTTTGCTGGGTTTTAAAAATTGCTGGTTCTGGTAGCCAACCAAATGAAAATTGGACTTTGGTTTTGTAAGCGCTCTTGGTATTTTCAAGGAGTTTTCTGTAAGAAAAAACCATAACAAATGCAGGCAATGCTTCTTCAAAGCCCTGGCAGACACAGGGTCCCATTGCAAAAGGGCTTTTCATATAATTGGTCTTATCAACAGTATATTTTTAAAAAATTCAAAACCCTTCCCACATAGTTCATGTTACTGTTTTTCTGAGGAGCTGTGAAAAGGGAAATGTGGCTGTATTGCAAGCCTTGGGCTTTGCATTTTCTTGTTTTCATGTCTTTAAAAATCTACCTTAGCTATAGGCATTTTCTCATTTTTTTTTTCCCCTCTCTCATAAAAAATATTATTTTTCTAGCTCCCATAGACCAACAGCAAAAGGAGGTACTGGTATTACTGTTGCTGCAAGTAATTCCATGATCTTTGCTATTAGATTAGCAAGTGACCTTATACACAGAAAAAGGTTGCTCACAGGCTGTTTTCTTCTCTCACTACAAGGCTTCAGGGCTGCTTGTCACTATTATTTCTTCCTGGATGTGCAAATTGTTTCAGAAAGCCAATAACTGTCATAAGAAAATGCAAAATTCTTCTGTGCAGTGTGAATTTTTCAGGGTTTTTCTTCTCCATTTCTCAATTTACTTACTTGTCTGTAATAAAATAAATAAAATTAATAGTTCAAGTTTGTTTTTCAAGTACAACATGTTTTCAAGCACTGGTGACTTAGTGTGTTTTGAATATAAGAATATGGTATTGAGATTATAATTGGTTCAACCAATTCCACCAACTGTTCCCCACAATGTTTTCAAAATAGTTTTATAACTAGATCAGACCATGTAATACAAAACTTGTATGTATGAGGTCCAAACTGTTATCTTTCATTTGTATTATAGAAAACACTTTACACATTTCTAGGGCAGTAGTATAAATGCACAAGGTTAGTAATTGAACACAAACACACTTTTATGATGAGCTTGGAATGGAATGAAGCATCCTAGAAACTGAAGATGTATGTCATTGTGCGGCTTTGAAAGGTACTTTATGTTTCATTTGCAGCAGGTGAAGTAACACGTTAAGGAGCGTGACTACCCAGCCATACAATGTTCCCTTAAAGAGCTGTGATTTGTAGCTTATTCAACCAGAAATTTCCTAAGACAAGGATAATCATTCTGAAAGCAGAGTACACAAAACCTGACCTACTAGCCTCTTTTTTTTCTTTAAGCTTTTATCTCACAATTCATCTGGGGAGCGGGAGGGAGAGAATTCTATCTACTTCTCAGACAGACTGTCATAATTTCTGCTCAGAGTGCAGCAGGGATACACTGCTGCGTTTGCTGTAGCACACAAGGCCATCCTCAAGGGGTACAGATCTGAATACAAAGAAAGAGTGTTGTTCCCAGATGTGCCTTTGGTCTGTGCCCTGTCTGAAACCTACCAGGGAAGGTGTCATGGGAAAGGGAGACAGAGGAGACAATTGCTGGACAATCCCTGCTTTTGTCTTTTTCTAGAAGTTATGTAGACACTGTGCAGTAGGGATAAGTTGAAGAAGGGGAGCAGACCACTGACACCAAGCGAATAATTTTATTTTACCACCTTTCCTGGAGTATCCATCCTCCTGAAAAGTATCTGAAAGCGGTAGGGTGGTCCTGCCCACCTTCTGCCTAGAGTTGGGTGGTATTTACAGTAAAAACAGTAATCCTTCATTCCTCAGATATAATGATCTCCTAAAAAAAAAAAAAAAA
>VZTH01003626.1:809151-918678 GCA_013397815.1 Aleadryas rufinucha
AAAAAAAAAAAAAAAAAAAAATCTCATTGTGAATGAGGACAGCTCTTCCTTGCCTGCTCCGGGGTAAAGTTAATTATAGAAATGTTTCACTCCCTTTGTGAATGGCAGCAAAAAAGTAAAGTGGAGTGCTGATTAAAGATTTCATTTCAAGTTGGAAGCCAAGGAGGTATTCTTTGTAGAGATGTGTAACTATAGTGCTTATCCCTTAGCTCCGTAGTAGGCATGAGTGAGATGCTTGGAACAAGTATAGGTGAGGTGCAGAGTTACAACCTCAGGTGACCTTCAGAATTCCTTTCTAGGAAGCACAGGGTTCCTTTTTGTGCATGTCAGCTTGACGCCATCCATTACATTGAAACCTTAATAATTAGAATATGTATAAAGGAAGAAAAAAAAAAAACAGGGAAAAGAAAGAATTAGAACAAAAGCAATAGTGTGGGACATATCTAGATTCACAATCCCTTGTGTTAAACCAAATAAGGTTTTCTTTTCTTTAGTATCAGCGAAAGCATTGCCTTTCATCTTGGAAAAAGCATAGGCTTTCCCTTATTGCTCCTCTGTTCTCTCAGCATCTCCTGTCTAATTCTGTGGCCACAACTCCTTTTCAGGTCTCTTAAGAGAACTGACTTGTATGTTCAGATTCTGCCTGTCCTGCACATCCTGAATCTTTCAGTTGGCTGAGCCTGGTTGTGTCCCAGGCAGAGACTCAGTTGGAGTGTTAAGAGGCCTCATCCATTTGTGAAGAGAAACTACAGAACCAGTTTTGTGCTTTCCCAGGTCCCTTCCCCAGTGTTCTTTCATCCAAAGCCTTGATGCTTTTCATTTTAGGTTCAAGACTTAGCAGTTTTTTTTCTTGTAGTAATGTTAACTAAGGATGCTCTTTACATAGTGCTACTAACCCCTAATATACTTTGGAGTTTTACTGGAAAGAAAAATAACCACTACGCCAAACTTGTTACTATTTGACCAGGAAATGAGAGTGCTGACAAAAGTGTTCTTTTGCTGGAAAGAAATAATCAAGTTTACAGTGGAACAAATTTAGCCAGTGGAAATTGTAATAGCCAGAATCAAAAGGCAGTTTTTGATCAGACCCATTGTACTTTGCCATAAAGCTAAACTGTACTTTTCATCTGCAGTTGCCCTATCTTCAGCATTGGGCATGACACTTGACATTTTGCTATCTAAAATAATCTATTATTTTTCTTTTTGAAAAAAAAAAAAAAAGCATACACTGATCAACGATGGTATCAACAAATATTTCATCCAACAGTACTTGGGGAAAAAAAAATGAAATCAAGAAAATGAGAGCCTTTGCAATGCAACTTTTCTATGTGGGTTTCTGAATATAGGAATAGAGTTGGAATATAATTTCACACCTTTGGAAAAGGTGTTTTTTGAGACAGCTTGTTAGTTCCTTCTTCCTTACACACGTGTTTAACAAATGTAACAAGTTGATATGAAGGAAAAGCATATAAGCTACCACAAAATGGCTGAGCTCATGAACCTTCACCCTGACTTGTAAACTCCCATGTTTCAGTCCTGGGTCTCAACTTGAGTGGAAATTGCTAATTGTAGAGTTGGTTCATGATGCTGCTAAATGTCCACTAGGGATTAAGGCGAGATCACAAATCTGTTAACTCGTGATCTCAGACACACAGGAACATTGGCCTCCAGAGATGAAAGGCTAATACACAGTCCCACTACTGCCATCTCCCCATCGTGGTCTCATTCTCAATAAAATCAAGGATTATCAGTGTTTTGTGGGTTTTAATATTTGATAGGTGTGAATACGGTGTAACCACATAGCAAAGAAAAAATAAGAAAATGTGGACCGAAACAATTGGCACAGGGAATAAGGAAAATTTATAAAGCTCAGTTATGGAAACACATGACACTTGTCTATTTCTCACAATTCTACGTACTCAGATGAATCTAAGGAGATCCAGAAAATGACCATGTCCTCTTATGGTTAACAATCATAGAGAAAGCAACCAAGCAAAATTTCTTTTAAGAATCTTTGTTGCTGTTAATAAGAATTCCAGTGGATCTTTCAGTTTCTTCCAGTGTGATACCAACAAAAGTGGCTGCTAAAACATCTTAAACAAAGGCAGTAAAATTACATTTTCCTCTTTGAAAGATGGTGACCTTATGATTCAAAGCACAGCTGCGGACATGACTAAGATTTTGCTTAAATGGAAATGGTGCTAATGCCCTTAGAAATGAGTTGAATGAAAGATTTGGGAATTTTCACAAATTACATGAATTTAGCAAAGTTAGCAAAGTGTATTGTGTAAAGCTTATCTGAGAACAACTTTTATAGTATGAAATGAACAATGAACAGAAGAGAGAAAATTTTAGGTGATTGATTTAATTTTGCAGCAAATTTATTGTTTCCCTTTTCCCATGAAATAATAATTTCAAAGTATTATATGTTGCATGCAAAATTAATGGCGGCACTAATTCTGCAGATGATTATTCTTCATTTTAAAGTGTGCAGTGAGCTAAACAAAAAGGACCATTTATCAGGACTGCTGGATGGGAGATGATGGATCACTTTGTAAAGAATGATATTCTACAATATCGAATCTACCAGAGTGTTTTCACTCCGCAGGTGCTTTACGTGGTGGGATGGGATCACACAAGACCCTTCTTGTATTTGAGCATCATAGGGGAGGGCCTATGAGAGCCCAGTCTGATCCCATGTCTGATCCCATCAAAACCAGTGGGGTTGTTGCTCCTTGTTTGGCATGAGTTGAGGCTGCAATTTAAACCAAAACAAGGGGCATGCCTCCCTCGTTTTTGCATTGGGAATGGCTGTCAGGAGAAAGGCTGCTGAGAATAGTAGAGGAGGTTTAAGGTAGCTGTTAAAGATTTCGATGCTGTTAAGTTGAATGAGCTCTTTTGTAATTTAGTAATGTTACTAATCTTGCAAGTTTGTTGTGTTTTTTTTTTTAATAAGCATGATTAGCAATTTGAACCTTAATTTATGATTTAGGAATTTGCTGTATCTCTCATAGCATAGCAGAACAAATAACTTTTTTTAAATATGAAAAGATCTTCTTGAAATGTTAAAACATGATGACTGTTTCTCTAGAGTCTTTAGGACATTTGCCAAACCAAAGCTCTTTATCAGATCTGATTGCCATGGAAAGCAAGATTACAGACATTTCATATTAAATGGGCTGGCTTTAGTATAATTTTTAGTATACTTTTCTTTTTAAATTAAGAAGTCAGTTGAGATAATAATTTGTTTCCTTGTCAAGCACTGAAAAATGTTTGAATGGATGGTAAGTTCTTCGTAAGGAAACCTTGCTTTCTTTTTCCAAGGCTGTATGAACCCTTAAGTTACAAATTTAAAAAAAAAAAAACAAAACCAGTGTGGTTGCACTTACAGTTTTTTAATGAAGGACAAAGCCCTCATTTCCTTGTAAAAATGAGATGAGCCTTGAGCAAGCTTGTTAGTTGTGCTAACAAGTCCATTTTGTTAATTCTTTACTCTTGACAGGACATTCTTTGAAGATTGTGAAAATAGATCAATATGGAATGGATAGAGAGGTATCAGGCCTCAACAGAAAAGCCTTTAACCACATGATTAAGTCCTTTTTACATACTAGAACATCTCCCATCCACCCCATGCCTAATTTCAGGTCTATGATTTAATTTTTTTTTCAAAATTCAGCGTATGGTTATTGTTCCTAATTGGGTCTCTAGCAGAAGCTTCTGATGTGTGTATTTTGGCAGTGCTTCATTTTCCCTGTGCTGCTGTTTATGAAAATGCACGTTTTGCCAACACCTCTACAGTTTCTGTTTACCATGTTCAGACATCTGATCACCTTTTTTATGACAACTGGAAGGATAACTTTTGAGGTAGCATTCACATGGTGGCTGCTGCATCTCTGTTTTAATGTGAGTTATGTCACTGCCTATTGTAGACAGCCCTTCGTGACATCGGAAGTTTGGAGGAAGATGTTTATAATGTATGATGCAGGTTGCAGTACTTTAATGAGATACTACTCCTCTGGTATGTAAAGTCTACATGAATATTTATGAGCCAGGCACAAAATCTACTTGCCCACCTTTCATTATGTTGATGAAATTGTAATGAGGCTTCAGTCGCCTGTCAAAAAGTTGCTTCCCTTGGATGGATTAGCAAAGAGAAATTTTGCAGCGCAGTTTGTCTGGGTTTTCTCTCTGAATAAGAAACTCTTTGCTTTCCAGTGCGACTTAACATTGAATTTGGAAAGATTCTCTGAAGTTTCTGTACTCTGTCTGCAAGATAGGTGGTAAGAAGGGAGGACAATTTAGTCTGTGTTTGAGTGCAGGATGGAAATGCCTGAGCAGTGGCGCTCCTCCTCTTGTCTCACCCGAGGCTCATTAAGCCGGATCCCAGCGCCAGCGCCCGCTCTAAGGCAGGGTGGGTGTCGTCCTGATGAGTCGGGGGCAGCCCACCCCTTGGCAGACCCAGTGGGTGATAAATGTCCAAAGCCCTCCAGGCTGACTACACATTTTTCATCATTAATCCGGCCTATTGTGAGCTGGTCACTCACATTGATTCCAACTAGAGGGCATCATCTGCTGTTAGGAGGGTGATGACTCGCTAAAAATGAAGGCCTGAAACTAATCAAATATAGTTAGAGCCTTTGCTGGCAGCTCGCTTGGATTGCTCTAGGGCACTAATAGGGAAGCTGCAGACATGTGGGCAGATCCCTCCAGGCACTTGCGGGCCTTTGTATAGGAATGCGATGGTTTCCTTTGACAGCATGTCGTGTTATCAAAGCTATTACTGAGTCAAATGCTGTTAGGAGAAATTCTTCTGTCTTTTTTTGCATTTTTTTTTCCTGGTTGTTTGTCAAGGAAAAAAAAAGCCCAAAAGCGGGGTGAATTTGGAACCGTAATGTAACACCCATCCTGTCAAGTCAAGATCAGACTAAATGATCATGCTACAAAGAGGAAAGAATTCCCTCTGCAGCAATCTTTGTCTGCCTATCGAAATCATCTGCCTGTCTTTTCTTCTATTTAGCTACTTATTTATCTATTTATCTAAAGGCTTCATTTCTTTTGTTTAAAAGTAACTCACATGCCCGGCTTGATGCCTAATTCAGTGTTCATCTTTGAATAGTTGTAATTTGCTTGTATGGAATGAGTCCAGCTGAGAAGCAAAGGCTGAAGATCTGTGTAAATCATAGCCTCAAGTGAAATTACAGATTTTACAGAAATTATAGAAATTACTGAGTTAATGTGTTTGTAAGCAAATTGTCCCCTGTGGTTTTTCTTCTTCACCTCACTGAGCGTCTCCCTCTTGTAAAAGTTCCCGTCACTAGAGGTTCCCCTTGGAGGAATTTAACTCTGCTGGGAAGAGAGCCCTTTTCAAGAACGTATCCATTGTTGGCAGGAGGCTTTCCAAGAGTCTGCATTGCTGGGGGGGCCCCCCCTCCCCTCCTGGGCTTGTTTTCTGGGGTTGTCCTACTGAGAGTGCATGTTGGAGAAAGCCAGAATGTTTAATTGAGAGCTCATAAAGCTCTCTCGTTGTGAAATGCCTTGCCCACAGTAAAAGATTAGTAAATACATCACACAGCATTCTACTTTGGTTTTATTACAAGATGTGCAAATGATGCCTAGTGGCAACTTTTCAGAACGTGAAGCTGTTGCTCTTTTTGAGCATTGATTTAGTCCTCTTGTAAGCAAGTTCAACTTCCAGGTCATGTTTTCTTAGAAAGCTGTTTATGCTACAGGAGTAACCACTTTATGTTGGGAAGAATTGCTGAGAGTCCCGGTCTTGGCCATTCATTTAGCCATAATGCATTGATGAAGTGGTCTACTAAAAAAGAATCCAAACAACAAAAAGGACTCCCCCCCCCCAAAAAAAAACCCGCAACACAAAACAGGGCTGGTTTCCTCAAAAAAAGGGGACAGCTGTTGTTTGGAACTGAGGGGTGAGAGGAAATTCCCTGCTGCAGACTTTCTTAGCCTCAAACAATCTCATTGAAAGCAAGCTAATTGAGGAGCTCCAAACCGGCTTTGTGAGTGGAATCAGGGCATGCTGGGGAGGAGCCGGCAGGGAATTTGCTTCACAAATGCCCTCCTGCTCTAAAGCAAAACATGAATATAGATGCAGCCTAAGGTCACAGTTTTGCAAGGATAAGATGGACTTAGATAGCCAGCTCCCACTGAACTCATCTAGGATGCCAACTTTTTCTGCCAACCCTTAAGTTTCAGTGCCTTTACCTGTGCTGCTGCTGTGGGAACTGTCTTCCCAGACCTGAAGGGGTAGAGGGTGAAAATGCCCTCTGCAGAAGCTTTGCCACGATTATGGACTTAACCCAGGAAAATGCAACATAGTTCAATTACTTATGGGGCCATTCATATTTTTAAAAAGTAAAAGTACTTTCTTCTGAACTTCTTTGGATCATTTAGTTTTGTCGTGGCCATTCAGGGAACCTCACATTTGAATGAAAAAGGTGAAAATAATTGGGTGTTAGATAGCAATTTCAGTCATACATTTGCTTTTGGAATACCAGACTTACCTTTTATGCAAATATTTGTTTGCATAGCAGATAAACTATATAAACACTTGCCCAGATTTTCCAAGATTTTATTTTCCTCTGTCAAATCCAGATATTGTCCAGAACAAAGAATATTCATGTTCTTCAATATTAGATTTCTCAAACCACTCTCAGGTTTTACTTCTTGTTTATATTATTATAGCATTGTAGATGGTCGAGTATTTTTTAACATAATTTATGACATCTTGGTAATTTGATTCAGAGAATGTTATAAGTATTTCTTGTCTATTCAGCATCTTCAATAAAGTGAGCTATTTTAATTTCTCCTACCCACAAGTAAACGAATGAATTATTACTTTGCTCACACATTCAGAGGCCAAGGAAAGATTTTACAAATAATATCAAAGAGGAGAGAAGGCAGCCATCTGTGAAATTACTGATCATCTGGATTTTCCCTCCAGTTTTAACTGCATATAGTGAACTGGAATAAATGCATTTTCTGCAGTATACAGCACTTCTACCTTATAGTAGTTTATACCAATTTGCTTCTTTTGATTACATGTCCATCTTACTAGAGCAGAAGTAGTGTACTGGATGGTTTGTAGCTTATTTTCTAGTGAACCTTCAGAAGAGGTTATATAGGGCTGGGAAGGGAGGAAAAGTCTTATTATTGTGTAATTGCCCTTAATGTCCTTAAGAAAAATACTCTGAGGAGAGATTTCAATTCTAAAAATGGAAATAATCTTTCTTTGTAGTGTTTTAATGCAAAGAGACAATGTAAAATATACTTAATGTCTAATAATCCTTTTGCAGTGTAAAATGAAATGAAACAATCTTTTGTTGAGTGCTTGGGAGTACACTCCATGTATTAGACCTTAACTTCAGCTGCTGCTTGGGAAGTAATGAGCTCAGTCACTGAGCAAAGTGTGCAGCCCTGCTCCTCGATCAGATAAGCAGAGCTCAGCCTGTCTTAAAGGACCTGGGCTTTAGGAAGTTATAAAGAAGGGATCCTTAAGACCAACCTGTCTCATGTTTGTGGCAGGTTTTATGTGCCCTGCATTGCATATGCAAAGGGTGATCAACTGTGTATATGATGAAAGGGAAGTTTTATCAAAGTATCACTGACCCTGTGATAACAAATATTTCAAGGCTAATTTTAGAGCGAGAGTGGCATGTTTATAATAAAATGGGTAAGATACTGTCTGTGATCTCAGTCAGCGTAGCCCTTAAAAAAACCCCAAAACACTTCCCTTAAGAGGACATTACTATTTTGTAGGTGGGAAACTGCCTTCATTGTACCTGGAAACTATGCTGTGTGCTTAGTGGGAAAGCTGCTTTAAAAATCCCCTGTTGCTTATGGCTGAGAGAGCATAATGTGGGGTGGGTTGGCTGATGGCTTTGCTGCTGGACTGTTCCAGCAGATCAGAGCACAGAACACAACCTCATCCTGGCCCCAAACAGCTCCATTGGCAAAACTGGGGAAGCCAGGAAATGGCAGAACAGGTGACAGGAGGACATTGCTGGGACAAGGTGTAATGGGAAGTTTGCAAACTGGCACTGTGGGCAGAAAAAAATACAAGATCAAATTGCACTCTGGTACACCTCAAGATAAGTATGTGCTCAAATATTTTGCTATCTGGAGCCTGTATTGAGTCACTTTGTACATGTTGCTGCTTGAAACAATAAGGGAGTGGTGACTGAAGTGTCATAATGGTGTGTTTGTTTTGGAGCATGTTTAGATTTGATTTGTAAGTTAAATTGGGTTAAATGATACATGATTTAATGTATTATATAATCTCCTTAAGCAAGCCTCATCTTTCTTGCTTTTTCTCCAGTTCTGTGACATGCAGCAGGTTCTCCCTAGCCTCTCTGCAGTATTTTGCACTCATTATTTGTTTTGCATGGATAAAGGGAGATTGGGAGACAAACACCAAGGATACTCGTGTGCTTACATGAAGCATCTGTGTCTCTTCTGTGGTGCTGGTGGACCATTCTGCTGCTGAGGAGTTGAGGTGTGATTTCACAGCTCCCCAGTGACACTTAGAGGCTGTGTCAGACTCTGTTGCCCATATTGCTCCATGGCATTTCTTCATGAGCTGTACATTTGCTTGTATCTCCTGGTGTTGCTGATTCTGTAGCTGTGTCTGAGGTAAAATGAACTGCCTTTGATAGACTGACTCAATTTGACTGAAATTTCTTAGAGAACCCTGACACAGTCAGTGCCTCTAGAATGAGGAAGTCAGAGCTGTTTAGCGAGGTGTAAGTTGTTCACAATTCTGTCTTTTGGCCCACAGAGCCATTGGGATGAAAGAATACAAGAACAGCTGCTGAAGTAATCCTTAAATGCCATTCAGTGCAGCAGAAGTGTTGGATATTACAGAGAATTTCTTTTGCATCCTTTTCTTCTAAAATATCAATATTTTGGGGTAAAGAAGATAACTTCTTTTCCTATGGAGGAGAGAGGTTATAGCTTTTGTCACATGTGTTTTGCCTGTGGGAATTACATTTCATTCCTTTGCATAAGCAGGACTTGATCCCTATTACAACTGTTGCAAAGTATTGAGGACACATCAGCCACAGTGTCCAACTGAAACCATCTATTCAGAAGAGAAAATGTAACATCTAGGTAGTCTAATTAGTCAGATCAATTCGCTTGGAGATGGGGATGTGCCAGGACCTCATGCCAGCAGTTATTGCCTCATGTGGTTTTACACCAGCTTCATAATCTGCATGATTAGAGGAAGCATTTTTCCTGTCTGTCAGGGGCAGACAGAAAGATGCTCTGTGACTCCAGAGGAAATGGCAGATTTCCCTCTGGCTGTACATACACATCACATTCTGTGATATTTGGAACTGTTAGATTTTCTCAGAAAGTTGCTTTTCAGGGACCTGGATAAATTTAGCACCAAAGAAACGAGAGAGAAAAAAAAAGTATTACCTTTTTTCCCCTGTATCATCAACATGCTGATGCTTGGGTTTTGGGAAGTGCCATTTGTGCATAACATATTAATCTGTCATGTGAATTTGTTGTGTTTTGATCTGTTCTGGTGTGTTTCCAATAGAACATCAAAAGCTCGCAATGGATAGCAGTGATTCCTAGTGGAGTGAGTGATAGGGTATCATAATCTTCTATTTTGTCACAACAGGTGTTTTAGTTACATTTTTAGATATTCACTAGGTAGATATTGGTTGTGTTAAAAGTGTTACCTTTCAAGTTGTGTCTTTACATGACCACAGTGCTCAGAAGCTGCATGTAGACCCAAGGCCGTACATCTTGTAAAGCTTATGTGTGTCTTGGCATGGCTGTGGAGTATGGAGGGTCAACACAGACTTGCAACTTTTTAGTAGGCATTTAGTGTGGCTGCTGAGCCAAAACAGCAGGGCTAGAGAGGACATTTTGTTAAGATTGTCATGCAGCACTGGTGCATTCAGGCTGTGTGATGAACAGTGCATTCTGCAGGTGTAAATGCAGAGCACTGGCACACAAACTGCAGACGTGGGGAGGTAGTACAGTTCCCACACCTTGTGAGAGGACTCCCCATGCTGTCTGGCCTGTTTTCATATTGAGCAGGAACACACCAGGACTGTGTCAGGTTGTGTGCTGTACAAGTTGCCTTTTTTTGAATGACTGCTCTCACATTGTGGCTTTGATTAGTGACCACACTTGCTTGGAAACTCTAAAGACACAGAGAGCCTCAGCATCCTGCGAAATCTACACATTTAATCTTTCTGTTACTTACTGTCCTTTCCCACTGCTTTTCTGCTAAAGATTAGATTTTCAAATCTGTTTTGTCTCTTTGCATTATTCAGTTGACTCAAATGTATCGTGTTCCAGGGAACTCAGTTTGTGCATGCGAGCCTGAGGACCAACACCTGCACCTCCACATCCTTCCTGCTCTGGATCTGTGCCAAGCATTGATAGGTAACTTGAAGGCAGGCAAGTTATGGCACAGGGTGAAAGGGAGGATTTAGTCAGTTTTATATGGGCAATAATAAAATAAAATGTTTCCTTTGGAATTAATGCATTATGAAAAAATAAAATCAGCTTGAAGTAAAACCATGCGGGCAAAACTTTCAGAATGGTCCAATTTTTTTGAGGAATCTCAGTTCTTTCGTGTCTGAATTAAGGCATCTCTAAAGTACTCGGTTTACAAAGGGAGATGATCAGTACTTCTGGAAAATTATACCATTTGAGAAAAAGAGAATAGCAGGTGGAGGATCCTGAAGTAAAAACATTCAAAATCACAGGTAAATTAAAAATAAGAAAGACTCACAATATGAGCCATACTGTTACAGACTTGCCCTGTTATTCTTGCCAATGGTTGAAATTGATCCCACTGTAAAGAGCCCACCCTTGGCCTCTGCTATACTTTCCTTCCACTTGAATGTTATTTTGAGATTTCAAGTGGAACTTAAGTGGTAGGGATGCATTGGGCAGTCCTCCTGCACAGTTTTGCATTTAATAGTGGCAATGGGAAGAGTTTCATAACATAGCACAGGGATAGAAATTTAGTCCATGGAAGGAGCCTGTGTTGTCCTTGTGAGTAATACAAATAAGAAAAGGAATATAAATGTAGAGCACTTTTCTAAATACTCTTATATTCAGACAAGTGCAAACGTCCTGTGATGAAAATTATTAAATGAAATATTTAAATTTACTCCACTTATGGCAATAAAGTAATAAAATTATTTTTTAATGCACATCAACATTCCTGCATACTTTTGTCAAGATACTTGTCACAAATAAAGTCATGTACTTTTTGTATGACTGCTCTTTACATTTCTGTTTTTTATTTTTATTGATCAGGATGCATTACCATTCAATTAGGAAAATGTTGAACTTGATCTTTGTGCAATAAGTGTTCTCCTTAATTTGATGCATGTCCATGTTACAAGTTGTACTGCCCAGGGAACATCTAATGTGGTAACAAATGACAGGCCAAGCACTGAATGAATCCATGTGAAGGGTGAGCTATGAGTGTCCTTTCTTCCTGTGAGGGAGCACTTTGCAGGAGGAGCTGGAGTGTTTTGCCTGAAGGGATGTGAAAGGACATGGCCACTGATGGATGCTCCCCAGTTCCTCCTGCCACAAAACCCCCAGCCCTGTGTTCTCAGATACACTGAAAAGTGCTCCCTGGCTGGAATTTGGAGCATTTTTAGTGAAATCATTTTATTTAAAATTGGATTTTGGTGTCTCACACTTTATCTGAGTAGGCAAGTAAGTCTGACCAGCCTTTAGCAATCTGACTTTCAGTGAGGTGCATAGTTACAGTGATAGAGACATGTGCCATGTGCCTGCAAACTTCATTATGCAGTAAATTGTTTACCACCTTTTCATTGCCTCTGACCTGCTAAACAGTCCACTCATGAGAGCCCATTAGTCTTGACCTAATTAATATTAATGGACTGAAGCTACTTATAATTCAGGTTTAAATGGGCCATCAATCTTACGTTGGGTTGTGAGTGGCACAGACCTCATCGTTTTGTTCCTTGCCCTATGTCAGTATCTTCAGTCTTCTGGAATTGCTGCTATATCTAAAAATAAACACCTGCTGTGCCTGCCAGTACATAATTTTAGCACTATAGAGAAGTTTGAAACAACATTGAAAAGGAATACCAGGGTAAAAACGCCAGCTCATTTTTTCCAGTTCTGGCTTGCCTGAAGTTTGGCAGCAAAGTCGTCAAGAAGTATTGCTGTGAGCCAGTGATGTCATGTTGGGGCAGTTGTCTTCACCTCCTGGTCTGGGACAGTCACTTGAGTCTTCCTCATACACTTGGGAGGTTTGTGGTTAGTGCCTGATACATTAGATAAATAATCAAACATTCAGTTTCGAATGAGAACTGGAGAACTGAGAAGCCATGCAGTAGCAAGCCAAGAAAAGAAATAAATTAGGCTCTTTTGTCATTCTGGTCCATGTTGTACAACCATGTCCTAATGTATAACAATTGTGTGAGCAATATCTAATGTGCACATTGTTGTTTTCTAATGATTACTTTTTACATTTTGTGTGAAGAGCGGAAGTTAGAATTTCTTCATCTCCAGAATGCTAATGGAAGCTGATTCTCCTCCACCTGAAATTCCCATGATGACAGGCTCTTTGCAATCCACATGAGAGAACATGATCTCTTGTTCTATCTCATACAGCCTAATAGAAAGAAAGAATGAGGGTTATTTAGTGGTCATGAAATCCTAATTTTTTTGTTATTTTAGAAGAATTATTTAATTCTATATTATTTTATTGCATACAGAAATAGAACCTATTCAATTAGTTGTGCTTAGAGTACTTGATAATAGGGTACATTCTTACACCTTTCAAAATTTTACATTCTTTTATTTCCAGAAGGTAATTCTGATCAGGGACTAAAATTTTCATTCTGTTCCCTTGAAACATTACAGTGAAAGCTGAATCAGTAGAAGAAAACCACATTTGAATTAGTAAACAACAATAAAATGATAGAGATATTTTTAACATAATCATTACTTAAATGGGATAGTATTTTAACACTATAGAGAATACCCTAACCCTATGGGATTTTTGTTTTTCTTTACCTATATTGTGTTTTAAAAGCATCTCACTCCATCATCATGTTCCCTTAAATATAATTCAGTTCCTGTGTAATGCATTATATCATCAGCTATTCTGCATGGTATGCTGGAGAGTATGCTATTTATATACTGCAACCATTTAGTCATGTAAGAGATGCATTAGAATAATTTTCCTGAACACAATGCATGATTAAAGGACAATGTCAAAGTAATTTTTCAAATGATTTTCCCCTTTCTCTGTTGTTTATAATGGCTTTTTGGAAGAGCAATACTTGAGGCATATTCATTTGAACTCGAATAATGTCTCAGAACATTTTCCAACTTGCCTTGGTTCATTTTGGTGAGCTAATGAAGAGAGATTAATATCTGTTTCACTATTAAGACATTAATGAATTTTAAGTCCTGGGCACCCAACTTCGCCATTCATCTTTCCTAAGAGACAAATTATTGCATAACTTTCAATAGTGCTTCAGAGTTTTTATTACATCTATAATGAGAATACTTGTTTAAACAGCAGCATTTTTATTCTAAATGGCTAAGGGGCATAATCCGGTTGAAGTATAAATAACTCTGCAACTTGGCAATGAGGAAGTTCTTAGCATATTTTGATTAATAATTGTCTTGAATCACATTCAGAACAGCAGCCTACCTATGCTTCTAGCTTGATAGAAGGGGAGCAAGGACAAATCTTTTTTCAAGTTATGCTTTGGGGAGTTTTCTTCACATTCTGTGGGTTTTACCTGTTTTTATATCTACTTCTACCCTGGTATGAAACGCTGAACTTTTATACCCAAAATGAAAGGTGTGTTTGTCCAAGGTTTCTTTACTCAGGGTTGCTGGATCTTTTGCCATCTCTGGCTCCTAACGGCATGTTTGCTACCAGGGGTAGTATTAAGGGGTTACACTCTTCAGAGACATCATAGCTGAGTAAATGTAAAGTTGGAGTGAGAATGAGTTTTATATTTCATCTGTGTGTGTAGTCTCTTGCATGAAGGATCTTGATCCATTATAGATGCCTGCAAGTTGTTGCCACAGTAGCAGTAAAGTTGTTCCAGCAGATGCTGTAGAAACATTGCATTGCTGTGAGCTGAGGAAAGTGGGAGAGCCCACCTGGATGTGCTTCTCTCTTCTAACATTCTCTGTGACAGTGGGGATGAGGGGATTACACAGGATTCTGGATTAGGTCTGGAGGGATTCATGCGACTAGGATTATATAGTTAATGTCTGTATTTTGTCTCTTCTGCTGAGATCCTTGGTCTCAGGCTTTTCTCCTCCTGCACACCAATTGTATGTGGCTCAGCCTTTGTTCAAGTGGTTTGGAGAAGCTGGGTGTTTTTTTTTTTAAAGAGAAAAACTAATATGGATTAGTTCATCTATTTCCATGACATAGTTCATCAGCATTATTTTGGTATTGTCACTGGTGTTCCTCTTGTTTAATTTTTTTAATGTCTTTCTTTATCTAGCTGGGTTTTGCGGAACTCAAGCATATGATGATCAAAGATTAATCTGTTGTAGAATTGACAGTGATCTCAGTGATAAGACAGTTGAGTCCCAATTTATTTTCTTTTCTGAATATGAAGGTCTATTGCACTGCAGACATCTGGTGTTTTGGGCACTTAAAGCTGCAGATCCCTGACAACTCTGTTATTCCTGTTTAAATACGCATGAACTGTTGTTTAGGTAATCCACCCTGTCAAAATAGCATTAAGTGTAATATATTACTGACCTTCTCTTTTGTATTGTGTAGAGGACTGGAGAAGTTACTTACACTTGCAGCTACAGTGCCTGTGTTGCACTTCTTATGCATTCAAATCTCTGAAAATGTGAAGATTATAGAGGATGTAATACTTGTAATAGGTAGCTTCATTTATTCATTAATTTTATTCATTTAGCCCTAAACAGGATATGATATTCATCTTTTAAAACACAATCTTGGTCTTAGGGATAAAGGAATTTAATGAGGTAACTTGGCAAGCTATAGGCCTTACTCTGCAGCTTGTGTAAAACATACCATGAATGTGCCTGTCCCCCTTCCTGATCTTCAGACTGGAGGGCTGCAGGAGCCTGAAATCTTTGTAGTTGTAATTTGGCTTTTGGTCTTGAAGGAAGCAAGCTTAGCACCACCCTGGAGGTCATTTTAACAGTGATAATCAGAGCAGCACTTCAGCCTTCATACTTTGTCCCCAGCCAAGAGGGTCTGTAAGCGTGTGGCAAGTGGCCACTCCTCCATCAGACAGATAAAGGAGTTTAGCGGCTGAATTGCTTCTGGAGTCCTGTGGAACAGAAGCTTCTTGGTATGGCATTGCACACAATTGGTTTTTCAAGGAAAACAGGCTTTGGGTTTATGGTCAAGCCATGGCAGTTTACCTGCCATGTAAACATACCCCTTTCAGTGGAAATTACGGTCTGTGTCAAATAAAATGAATCATGTCCTTTGATCTGATCTATTTTTTTTTTTTTCTTGTGGCTAAGCTAAAGTGGAAAGTGGTTTCTAAAGAGTCTTCTGAATCAGTCTCTGTGAGTATTTTGAGTTAGCAGAATTGGCCTTGACTAGTCTTGATATGTTTGTGGATTTCTCTGCCACAGTTACGGGAGGAAAACCGCTTGCAGAATATGTAAACCTCAGAATTGTGTATAAGCTTTGCAATTTGGTTTTCTAAGGCTGAAATAAAATCTACTACAGTTGTTCTATGGTTTTTTGTTTGTTCTTAACTTTACAATGTAAAGTATTGCTGTAACGATAGGTGTGATTTAAAAGGTACCGGCTTGTCCTGCTGCAGATGAATGTATTTTTTTAATGGGCACTTAATCCTTGTGAAAGGTGCTGGGTTGTGACAGCACTTGAAGATGAATTCCTGTATTTTTCTGCAGTTGTGCAGCAGTAGACAATGGCAAGGCATGCTTCTCTCACAAATATGTCTGAACCCTGACCTAGACAGATCACCTTTAGAGATGAGTCTCTGTGCCCATTCAATCCTTGACCTCCCTGCCAAGACTCTCTCAGTGTTGCCAATTTATGATGTGGACCTTGGGCCGAGAGGACCAGCTCATTTCAAGTTGACTACCAAACCTGTTGTGACTGATGGCAACTCGATAATGACCTGGAGGTGGTTTCAAGCCAGTGGTCACTGAGGAAATGCTCCCATCCTGTTACAGATCTTCTGAGCCATCTAGCTTGTGGGGCAGGTGCTCTTGTTATCAGAAGGGACTTTCTTTGTCTTTATTCTTTGTCCATTCATTTTCATAAGGTCTTCAATACTTTGTTTTTAAATATCTGGGAAAAAAAAAAATTAAAATTGTTGGGATTGCTTTTACATCGGGAGTTGCAAATTTAACATGTATGTGCAAAAAATTATAGAGAGAGAACTTTATTACTATGACAGATACACCAGGTTTGTTTTTCTTTTTCTTGCTGAACCCTACTTGTGAACAGTGAGCTTCCACAAGGAAGGGGAAAGTGTGTGCATGGATGTGGCAGTGATGGCAGTGGTAGCTCTTCCCATTCAGTACCAGGTCACGCACAAACTGATGCCCAAGCAGATGCTTCCCATCTCTGCCAAAGAAAAGATTGGAGATCTCAATTTTTTAAAAACTTGGGGGAAGTATTTATTTGTTGTTATGTGACTAAATGCATGTGCATGCATGTGTGTTCTAAATAAGCATACATGTTTAGGCATCTTGAGTTAAAGCATTCTGCAAATAATTTATTATATGCTCACTATAGATTGGTAGGCCCTATTCTGAGTCTTTGCTAGGCTTTATCCTACACTTACTGGGTAACAGAAAAACTCTCACTGCAGCATTAATTCAGTGCCTTGTCCTTGTTAGTATTTTCAGTAAAGTTTGTAGGCACACAGAAAAAGATAGCTTTGGAGTGATTATTAGGGCTCTATTTCTTGTTTTATTATAATTATCCTCCTTTAAATTAGGAGGAATGAGAGCCAACTAATGCATTTTGTGAGATTTTTCTCTCCCTTATCTTTTCTTTAATAATTGACTCAAACCCAGCCATTTTTTTTTCGTACAAACCATGATGGTGTCAGAGGCCTTTTCGTCTTTGCCATTCTTAAACATTTGAATAACATTGCTCATTTGGAACCTGTCTTAACCTCGGCAATATGCTTAGGCTATTTGAATTCTTGTTCTCTTTTCCCTCTTTGTTATTCACTGTACAATTTGTTTAATGCTGCTGTAGCCATGCATTACTAGTCAACCTTATATATAAATTCCATAATAAATTAAATAAAGCTCTGTATGGGTCAGCTTAGACTAGCCCGATTAAAAAGTGATTTACTAAAGAGATAGAGGTAGCAGGATGGTAGAACATGCTTCTAAATCAATTATGAGTCCATTCACTGTCGGCCTATTGTGCGTAATAGTGTATTAAAATGCATTCTATATTGTTAAAAAAAATTGACTCTTTCATTGAAACTGAATTAACATTTGCAAGCGCATAATAGTGTTTGGAAAGCTATAAACATTTAAATTCAATCCCTTATTGCAGGCTAAGTGTATACAGCTAGAACTGTAATATCCAGATAAGTCTTTATGTTGTGCTCATTTCATTATTGCAGCGAGATTTTCACCATGCTAAAGGTGAGATTGGGTGGCCGCTTGTATTTATAAGCCCATAATTACAAGGAGAAATCAGCACCACTGGACTGTAAAAGTGAAGTTCATTTTGAACTGAAAGTTGTGTCTGTATGTATTTGTGCATGTATACACACATATAAAAATATATATAATAACCATTGCTAAATCTGTACTGGGACCCATCCTAATTCTGCCCCACCCACCCCATCTGCCTCGAAGCCTGTAACCTCTCTTTTCCTTGGGAGGGAGCAGAGGCAGGGAGCAATCGAACAGGCTGCCAGTTCTTGATGGGCTGGAAAGGAAGGCTGTGCCCATGCTTGCAGCTTGGCACAGACCCTGTCATCCATCAGGGAGCTGCCTTCTTCCTCTCCCTCGGGGCCTGCAGAAGGTCTCAGTTCTCCCCAGGGACTGCCTGCAAGGATTCACCCTGGCATTAGTGACCGGGATGCATCTATGCCCTGAATTCACAGGCAGCACTCTTGCGTCCTGGTACTCCCATGGTAGCACCCAGACAAGGGATGCAGTGGAGTTCTCTGCCTCTAGAGCATTCCTCTGCTGGGACTAATACTGTCTTCAGTGGGATTTGCTTACTTCAAATTCAGCTAATTAATTTTTATGGGAAAAATTCAAAAGGAGCTGAAACTACAGCTTTCATTTCAGTTTTACTTACATTTGTACTTGCTTCTGTGTTTCCAGTATACTGAAATGATATGAGAGGTTCTACAGGAAACAGACGAAGCAATGCAATCTCCAGAGTTTGAGAGTTTTAAAGAAGTTGTAGTTTATTTTATTTCATGGAATAGAAATACTTGGACTGGTGTTGAGCCCTTTTTTTGTTTTATAGACTATATTTGTTTCCATTGTGTACTAAGCTGGTTCTGTGACTGAGCACCTCTCTGCACACACTCCTGCACTTAAGTGCATAAATCCATAACAAGAAGCTGTTCATATCTGAAGCAGATTAGTTTAAAGCAGTGCTGTTCTTTCTGTCAGCATTGATCTGGGGTAGCTCCCAGTGCAAGAGCTGAGCTTGTATGTTTGTAAAACATTAGGTGAAGAGGCACAAGCAATGGATGATAATTTTCTGTGACTTGAGAAGCAGGTAGTGAACATCTCCTCTCAAGTTTTACAGTGTCTAGTGTTCATACCAGAGTCTCCAGAACTGCAAGAACAATTCTTTCAGCCTTTAGAGTTTGCCTGAATTTGTTGTTCTGAAAGTGTGTGTGTAATGCAGGTTGACATGTAGGATGTTTGCAGAAACCTCTGAGAATTACCTAAGCACTTTTGTTACACCCGTGAGGGACACAGAGCTGAGCTAGCATGAAGACTGATTTATTTCTCATCTCTGAAGAAATTTAGCTTTTCGGTTCTCTGAAACGAGCAGGTGAAGCATAAATTCACTGGTGTATTATTTCTAAACCAAAGAGAAACATGTATGTCTTTAGATATTGTGCTTTTTCAGAAAAATAGATGTCTGCAGGTACCATTATAGCTGTACTTGTAATTTAAATACAGATAAACACTGGCTCTGTGTCTAGGTGTAAATGGCTTTTGATATATTTTCTTAGGATTGGGGCAAATTTATGCAAAGAGCAATATAACAGTCTGCCAAAGGCTTCATACTGTGAAAAAATATATTAGGGTTTCAGGTTAATTTTCTGTCATTTTCTTAAGCATGATGTGGTTTGCTTATTTATTTATTTTTTTATCATGTGCAGGACAATTTAAAAAATAATTTACATTTTCTGTGTTACGTATTTGTGTTGTTTGTTTTTTTTTCTTATAAAATAAATTAATGACAAATTTTGTAGGTGACTTGCTACCTGATACTCAAGAAAATATGTGAATGTTTAACCTCATTTCAGCCTCGAGGTTCATAGTGCAATGCAGAGACTGTCCAAATGAAATAATTGCTTTGTCTGGCAAATAGATTGTCTCATAAGAGGACTGAACTGTATTAAGTGATTTTCCCCTGATGATTGGAAGTATCTCTCTCCACTGGTTCAGGTAATTCTGAGGTTGTGCCTTCACTCTTTCATGCTAGACTGCTTTTCCAATAAAATAAAAAATGTAGAACCTGCTACACAAATGTAATGTTAACCTAGATTTCTCTGAGGACAAAGGTGAATGCTATAGGGCTTGCCGAAGGCAGAGGAGGAAATGATATTAAAAGGTTATTAGAGATAGAATTGGATGCATGGGACTGTACGAAGCTGAAAGGTGCAGATTGGGGTGTATGAATTTTATATCAGTTTACATTTCTCTGAGACTCCTTAAGGCAAATCATAACAGATCTTTTAAATACTTGAATACGACTTTCTTTTCCATAGCAGATATAAATTCGCATTAGTGTGTTTCTAAGGTAGAAAAATGATCATATGCAGAAGAGGAAGGACTATTGGGAAAAGAAAAGCATAAAGATCATTACAGAGGAGGTTTGCACATCTCTTTGCATTGTTTCTGCTCCGTGCTTGACCAGGGCCATGGCTGGCCAAACTGGGCATGTCCAGTGAAAATAATGGAAAGAAGCAGAGATCTGGTGCAATGAAAAACTCTCTTTCTAATTTAAATCATCATGTGAACTGTCAGGACCTGCAGTTTTTTGACATGGAACAACTAGGAACGCCCAAAGACACAGCTGGATTTTTCCATAGTACTGTACATAGGCTGAAATTACATATGCAAATGCTGAAATGCACTTTATGCCTAGCAAACCATCATATTCAGCAGGGAAGCTGCTTTCACTGCAGCTAAATGGGTGCGATCTGGACATATATTTGCTGCTGTAGTGGAATAAATGTACACATCTGGAGAGATGCTGGGATAGAGTACTGGTGGGAAGGAGGGAGTGCATCAGTATCTGTTTCATGAACATCTTATTCATGTGCAATTATGCAACTTGTGCTCAGTTGCATTGCAGCTTGAATGTGATCTGGTGCTTGGAAGTATTCAGGGTTTCAGTTCTCTACAGGGGCTTTGAGTGTGGGGTCCCTGTTACATAAAAGTGCCCAGAAGTCTGTACCTCATTCCATTGTGCATGAGTACTTTAAAAAAAACCCAACAAAACTTTAATTCTGAATAGAAAATATGTTTTATAGCATGCATTTTGAAACTATCATGGAAAATGTTTTGCAAGAGAGAGAGGGAGCTATTATGGCTGCAGTATGCCTTAGAAGATAGATTTTTCTCTGTAAATTTGGTAATTTACTTGAGCTCAAAGGTAACATCTAAATTCAGTATTTCTATGACCCCTGTTCATTCTCAATCCTCGGAAAAGAAAGCTCATTTTGTATTGTTCTAAATAAGAAAAAAATCATACACTGATTTGACTGTGTAGGACCCAGTGAAGTTTCTCTAGGTCTAGTGATTCAAACTCAGAGGTGAGCGATGACAAAAGGGCTGTTGAGATGATAAAGCCAAGTCTAGCAATGGCAGTTGGGATTAGGTTTTCGGAAATAATTAGGCTTTGGGGAAATAATTTTTGCCTTGATGGTTTCTCTTTGTCAGAAGAGCTGACTTGGCTCCTGTGCTGATCAGCTGGTGACCCATAAGACAGGTTCAATTTGGAGAAAAGCTGTAGCTCTCCTTCTCTCCTGCTGCTATATCTGCATCCACTCAGAAAGAGAAAGGGAGCCTGCATACTCAGCCCTCCCATCCATGCTGCGCTGATCCAGGCCCATGGAAGAAGACATGACCACTACCTACTCTTGTGACACCGAACATCTGAGCCCTGTTTGCCTGAGTTGTTGTTGCTGCCAAGAAACCTGTCTCTTGCAGGTAGCAGGTAAACATGCTGAAATAATGATTTCCTAAATCCCAGTATGGAGAACATTTTGAATCTTTTGGCAAGGAAAGCATCAAGACAATTCCAGAACAATTTCCAAAATACAAAACAGTGCAGAGTTTTTAGTCAGATGTTAGCAAATGCCATGGCCCACATTGCACACAGAGTAATTGAATATTATTTGGTAGGAGCAGCCTGCAGGAAAAGGAAAAAAAAAAAAAAGAAATTAATTGTCTTTAATTGCCAAACTCCTTTTTATTTGGCTGAAGACCTTAATGACAGCTACTGTGTCTGGTGGAGTGGGCACCACTATAAGAGCAGGCTACTTACTCTGCATTTTGCCCATTATCCTCCAAAGCAGTTACTTTCAGAAACTGGATCGTCCTTTTAGCAGTGCAATCAGTTTCCAGTCTACCAGGCAGTTGTTGCCCAAGGATGATTTAAAACAAATGCCTGTAAATTCCAGTGGTTCCCATCAAGCAGCCTTTCCCCTCATTTCCAGTGGCTGGACAATCAGGATCAATCAGCACATGGGTCACTGGCATACAGGGTTCCTGGAGGAGGTGGGAGGGATCCTCATCTTGGGTGATGATGTGTTCTCAGGCTTGCTAAGGAGAGTTAATGGGATTTGGAGAAATACCTGTCTGGACTCTGGCAGTAAGGAGTGTGATCGCAGGACAAAGCCTGCAAGGAAGAAATGGGAGAGGGAGGTAGGAAAGGCCTGAAAAAGTCTTCTTGTCAAGGCATATGCAGAAATGCAAACAGACTTCCTCTCTCTCAGCAGCTGTGTGTCCTTTTTGTGTCTATACCAAAGGGTCTGCAGTCATCTTAATATTTATGCTTCAGTATTTTTTGTTCTGATGCAAATGATGACCAGGCATTAATGTTATGAGCCAGCTGTAACATTGCCTTTGTTGTTATAATAACACAGAGATCTGCTGTTCTAGCTGTGATGTTGTAGAATAGAAGAAAGTTTTGTAAAGTGGGCAGTAGATTTACGTACAATGTCTGATATGACTGGGACAAACATATAAACTTTACAGCCATAAAATACACAAATACTATCAGCTCTCTGAACCAGAAACCATGAGCATTTTCATTCTCTTTAAAGAAATTTCGGTATTTTAGTGCACAGAAACTTGTTTATTAAGTTTCTATTTATCCCCCTGCTGTGGGAGGGAAAATTTCATAGGCTTTTTTTCAGCATCACAGATGATAATGTTGCTCAGCAGCCATTAATATAGCTTTATCTGTAATTAGGGAAGGTCTAACACCTTTCTGGCCATATGGAAAATGATAAGTTAGCACCTGCCATAACAGGAAAATAATTATTGGGTAAAGTATAAATATCAAAACATGATAAATAAGCATTACCTCAGCAATCCTTAGCTGGATAAAAGTAGCATCTGCCTTCAGTTTCTGAATATCACACATGATTAATCTGGAGACAGCGAGGCGCTTTCTCAGCTGTGCTGTCTCTACTGGGCAGTGAAGGCAAGATGTCTTAGGCATTCTCTTACCCTTAAGCACTGTGGTGGTATCTCTGAATCAAAAGGTTTCATCCAGATGGTTTTTTAAGGAAAAGTGGGAACTAAGGGCAGGGGTGAGGTGAAGATTTAGAATTAGCTGAAAGTATTCTGTTTGCTCTTACAGTTTTGTTTATGGAAAGTGCATCTAAACAGAGCTCTGCTTTATTCTTCTCAGAATTTATACTCTGGGTCTGATGGGAGAGATTCTACCAGCCCCTTGCATCAAAGAGCCTGACTCTCATTCGCTGTCAGGTCACCCATACAAATACCTTGAGCATCCAGTTTCATTCAGAGATGTGACCTGACAAAACTCTTCAAATCTGAGTTGAAATTCCAAAGCTGGTGGTGAGTGTTAGGCACTATGCAAAGCACATCACAAGTTGAACCAAAGCCCTGATGGATGACGGTGTTGTTGCTAAGCCAGCAGTGCCTTCAAACATTTGCCTTTATGACTATTTTTTTGATAAGAAAAAAGAGAAAATAAAGATCTTTGTGTGTGTGTGTGCACATGTTAAACAGGAGAAAATAGGGGAATGGCCACCAGTCCCAAGGAAATTCACTGATAGAAAACCGAAATTCCCCTTTCACTGTTCCTGTGGAAGCTTTTGAGTAAAACCTACTGATGTCAGTGGCTTTCTTAAAATGGTGAAGTATATGTAAAATCATTGCTCCTGTTTGAAATGAATAGCAATGGCTAATAATGCTCCACAGTGTGCTGAAATTGCTCCTGTAAGCTTAGTGCTAACTGGTAATCCACCCCGACTTGAGAGACAAAAGGAGGACTGTGTCAGGGGAGAATTTAGGCTGATTTTTATTTTTGTTTATTTCATGTAATCTCAAATAGTTGTACATGGATAGAATTTCTCAGTAAAGTATCTTTCCCCCTTCCCTAATATAACTTTTGAGTTTGCTGTAGATTCTGCGTGGGTATTTACTGCTTAAAATCATCTTATCTAGCTTGAGGTCCATTAGCTTCCTAGAGCTCTGGGACTTTGCCCTTTGCCTTGGGAAATTAAATATTTAATATTGCTTTGTCTATGCTTACTTTGAAAAGCATTCATCCTTCATTTGGATACCATATCAGAATTCGTTGGGAAGCAACAGCTGATGTTGCCAGATGGAATCAAACCTTGACCCTCTCCTTCCCCTTCTGCAATCAGGGGTTGTGTCAGTATTGCCATCTCAGGAGCACTTGAGGTTGATCATGATGAAATGAAGGGAAATTAGGGCCCTGGTAGAATGCAGGCTGATATCCCAGGTAGTAATGAAGAAAAAGACCCAGTTTGCTGACAGGGAGATCCTTCTTGCTCGAACAAACACTGCAGGATGTGTATTTGTGTAGGACTAAAAGCCATAGAAAATGTGAGTCAGTCGAACTAAATATGTAGGACTCATTTTTCTTTTGAGGTTTTGCTTGAAATGAACAATGCACATATATAGAGTTTATCTTGCCCAGGTAAGAACATGTTTCTTTCCAAGAAGAATATGATGTGACATGGAAATAGGCAGTGTAAGTGGTTTTTTAATGTTGTATTTTCAGCTACATTTTTTGCAATCTTCTTTTTTTTCTTCTTCTCTCTCTGTTTTTATGGTGACCTGCCTGAGTGCTTTGGGCATGAAGCATCTTTCCTGGGATGAATTTATTTTGAAAGATCTGTAGTCAGCGGACAGTGTGCACATACTATGATAAAGAAGCAGTTCATGTGAACACTGAGCACACCTTGCCTGTAAACTGTAGAGCTGTAAATTGAGAATGCTTTGAACAGGCCCTCCAAATGTTTAGTTGTGTGATGCCAGCATTGCTATAAAGGCAGTTGTTCCAGTTTTTAGATGTTTCGTCTTGCTCAAATCTTTTTCAGAGATTTTAACAGTACAGGTTACATATCTTTGTAGACAGATTCTTACATTTCATGAGGCCTTGTTGTAACTTATTAAATAAAATAAAATTGGGTTTAGGGTTTTTTTTTGCTTCAGTAGTTGAAAAATGCCACTGTATCCATTCACAATAAGTATGTGAATGTTTTAGATTCGAAGACAGAAATAGCGTCAAAGTAGAACACTTTTTTCAATTTAGTTCTAGAAGAATTATGTTATTGTTTGATTAAATTTAATTGCAGAAAGTAAGACTGCTGAAGACATCAACTTCTGTATTCCATAAAACAAACATGATGGAACTTCTTTTTTCCTGTAACTTTAGAAGAGTGTGTACTGATACAATGCTAATATTTTTTCAAAGCTCATAATGAAGTTTTAGAAAGTATTTTATATGACATAAGACACTCCTGGAAAACAAGGAGGTGATGTTGTGTAATCAGAGGTGGACACCTTGCACTTCTGTGGTTACAGTTCAGTTCAGCTGCCCCTGAGTTACTGTGTGATGAGTGCTAATGTTGTTTAGGAGGGTGGGAATATTTTCAAGGTGTTAGGTTGTTTCCTTATTTCTATTTTTATGTTCATTTATTTTACATATCTACGTCATTAAAACTGGGGGTTTTTGGTGTTCATTTTACTGGTTCACCAGGAGGTACATTTCATGTAAAATTATGTCAGTATTTAATAGTGGAAGGATAAGTTTTCTTTCAAACTATTTGCCTTATCCTTTACTGGAAATAAAAGAGGAAGGGTTATCCAGGGCTGGAAACAGTAGCTGAAAGGTGCAAGGAGATTTCTTCCCCTTAGTATTTTCACTACAAGGGAAGACTGCCTGATGATGGAGGCACCACGAGAACTGAGCACTTCTCGTGCCCTCTGGGGATGACCAGAGTGCAGCCTAGGGCCTCTCTGACTTCTGTGCTCACCAGCAAAAACTGGAGAGTGGAAGCAGAGGCTACAATTTTTATTAATCTCACAGAATCTTCTGCTTGTGTCCCTCCAGTGTTTTCACCATTTTGGGAGAAAAGCCCCTTCTGCATTATCCATCTACTCATGTTGTCCTAACTTTTGCGTCTCAGGCACAAGGTGTAAACACCTTGTTTAACACAAGGTGTTAAACTTCTTAGGCATTGCATGTTTTTTCTGTTTTGCATGATGCATCTGTAACAACACGAAGAAAAAGTTAATTGATTGAAAAACACCCACAGCAGTTGCTCTGGAAAGCGGAATTTTTGTTTTGTCCTCCTGTGAGAGTGAAAGTATTTTATGGTATGCTAAAGTTTAGTTTTGCTAGTGCCAGCTGCTTAGGTACCTAAATCCTGCTCTTGAAAGATAGTATTTGTAGTAAGTTTAGTATGGCTGCTGCTTTCATACAACTTTTTACAATTACGATATCTTCAGTAACTGGTGATTAGCGCCAGTCAGTTGATACAGAGTGATACACTCAGTGGAAACATGTCCGAGGTCCAAGAGACTTGGCTGTAAGGGTACAACCTTTCTGAGGGATCCAGAAATCTGGGCAGATGACAGCAGAGAGTTGGAAAGAATGCTCCCAGTGGTGCTCCCAATCTTCTTCAGCAGTTTTTTTAGCCAGGGCAGCCTTCACCTTTACTCCTAGAAACTGTGTGGATACAGAAGTTGATCTTACCAGCTGCTGAACTTTTACTGAGCAGCTATCAAATATCAGGCTGTTCTGTTCAAATGCCTGGTTTTCCAAATGGTGGTGGCTCCCCAATATGCCCTTCTGCTTAATTTCTCATTACTTATTCATATTTGCTTGTGATGTGTGGTTGAAATATCGGCGCCCTCATCTTGAGCAAGCTTGTAGTTAATTACATGTAACCCTTGTGAATTATGAAACTGAACAGCAATATTAACCCATGGTGACATTTGAGATTACAAATTAGAATAAGAAATGGGTATGATAAGGTTGTCTTAGTAGTGGTTTAGATCTGGTGGATTGTTGTAGTAAATTCCATTCAAGTGAGGAAAAAAAAAATGAAATCAGTAAGGGAACAAGAATAGCCTGTTTTCTTCTCAAAACATGCATCAAGATAAATTTGGGGAAAATGAGATCATGACTTTAAGCAGCATAATGTTTCTATTTTATTAATATGCCAAGTAACATGTCAAAACAAGAAATCAAATGCAATTTGCCAATTTCTCCCTACAAAAACCCAAATACAGTTCTCCACACAATGTAGTAGGAATTTTAATTTGATCTTGTCCGTCTAGATTGAAGTCAGCCATCAGGTTTCCAAATAAATTTAATACCTTATAAATGTGATTGATTGCTGATGGGGTAATCCAGTTAGCTTCTGGGAGGTTTAATAGCTAGAGAATCCATTTAGAGACGAATGAGGATCTTGAGGTTAGGGTACTGGAGTATTTTCAAGTGGTCTAATTTCAGTTCTTATCTTTGACATGAATTTGGCATAAATCTCCTTCTCTGTGCCTGTCTTTATGAAATGGGCATTTCTATCTCCTCTACCTGGTGGGTGTGAGCATGGGTGTAAACAAACTTGTCCCATCAACACAGATGTAGACATCAGGTTCTACTGTAGGATTTTCCATATATTTTAGAAAGATCAAGCAGACAGATGTTACATGCAGCTCGTGTGTTATTTTAAAATACTGTAACCTACTGAGGAGAAAAAGGATCTGAGAAGCTCTTCCCAAGCTGATCTCTCAGCTCACATCTGTTTCTTCAGGACGATGGTAATTGTAATTTTGAGTACGGAGTCAGAGCTTTAACAGCTGTTGGTATTGCTGGTTTCACACTGAAGTTACAGCATCTCATTAGTATGTCACTCCCTCAATAACAACATATCTTTACATCTAAAATGTTCTTTTGCATGTACTCATACAGGAGACTTAATGGTTTTAGCTTTTGTCCTTTTCTCCTGAAAATGGTGAACATCAAATGATTTTTTTTTGGTGACAGTTTATGTCAGAGTTGTGCCTTTCTTTTTTTCCCATTAGGGAAATCTATCCTACTTATTGTTACCTATGTTAGAAAAAAAAAAAATCATTGGTAATGTGATGTGGGTGCATAAAAGCATGCAAAGACAATGCTGGTGTGACAGCTAATTAAAACCAGGTGCTTTAATGCTGAGAAACAAACAAAAATCTTTAATGTTACTGGAAACCAAAGTGTTACGAAGGCAGAACAGAATTGCAGAAGGCTTGTTCAACAGACAGCTGAAAAGATTTATGGAGTACAAAGGAATATGAATGATTTTCTGGAGGAAAGCTGTATTATTATGGCTCCCAAATGACAAGCCATTGTTGCCTTGGTGCTGGAAGACTTTCTATAGTTGCAAAGCAGCTATAGGTGATTTTTCAGCTTGCAGTACTAGATACCAACAAAACAGTGTATTTTAGATCAGTCAGATTCTCCCCAAATTCTTTTGCAGATGATCCTTCAACCTAATCCATTGAGTAAGCCCTTCAAAGTTCTTTTTAGCCTTATCACACAACTGTGGTATCATTCACATTTGCATTTGAAAAAATGTAATTTCCAATTCTTATCAAAGGCTTCTTTTAGCCCAAGTATTAATATTAACAGCCATGTAAAAGTAGTGTTGGGAAGATGCTGTACATTTAGTTATTTGCTCTGATCTGAATGCAGGTTGGAACTCTGTTTTTAAGTACAGATGCATTCCTCTAAAGCCTTCACATACCACTAGGATACCTTCCATTATTATGAGGAGATCTTATGATAAACAGATATTTTACAAAGCCCTGTGATATACTGGTGAGTAATTTGTAGAGCTGTTTTACTTAATATTCTAAACATAAGGCAGTCCCACTCTCCTTTGAGGTGTGCAGCAGCAGGGCTGGAGGCAATGGCCATAGGTTGCAGCAAGGAATGTTTCAACTAGATAAGGGAAAAAATCCTTCATGGTCAGAAGTGTGATTTGTGGCATGGACACTGATGCCCAGAGGGGTGTTGGAATCACCACTCCCAGGTTAGTCAGAATCCATCTGGAAAAGATTGTGAGCAAAATGACTCCTACTTTGAAGCTGTCCCTGCTTTGGGAAGAGAGTTTCACCAGGTCACCTCCACAAGGCCTTACAACACAAATTTTTCTGCGATTCTGTGAGATTATATGTATGTATACACACACACACACACATATAAAAGTGATGGAGAACGTATTGCCTTATGGTTTGCTCTTGGCACAGCCTTTCAAGGTGTTAAACACACAGGTTAAGTAGAATTTGGAAGAAGTGGCATTTTGCTTCAGGAAAAAATAGAAGTAGCATCATACAAGAAATGCTTTGAAGTGGCAGTGAGGTGTCATGTGTTTGGCAGTTAGAGATAACAACATTTAGGCCTTGTGGGAATAGATTTCCTTTCCCCCTCCTCCTGCTCTGTTTTGCTTCTATAGCATGCTTTTGGCAGTAGAAAATGTCATTCTATGCATCATGCAACACTTTGGTAACATTTCCTAAAATAGGATTCAGCTGAGGGTACAGTCAGCATTTGAAACCCAACTATGGTACATGGAGAGCAGGCATAAAAGACTTGTGCTGAAAAAGATTAATCCATTCCTGTTTAATTTTCAGAGCATGTTGGCAAGAGTTGCAATTGCTGACATTTTGGGGGCAGCTCCTGAGAAGTGCAGCACTCAGTTGTCTTGCTCTGTTATTGCCACATCAACATTTACACAGTTTGTTTGTGCAAATGTGTTGTCAAAATGAAAGCATTTGTTTTAAATCAGTCCTGTTTTATTTCAAAAGTGAAAGAAGATTTTTGGCATGTATTTTGCAAAGCCATAGAAGTTTATGTCTAGGAGGCAAAGCAGCGGAAAAATGGGGGTATAGTGTGTCACAGACATGAAGAAGCTGTTTGTACAATACATACAAAAGCCTGGGAATGAATAGAGAGTCTCTTGTCAGTAAGTTCATGACCACCTAAACCTCACTTGACTTTAAAAATTAAGTATGGCACAAACTAGAACAGAGACTGTGTTCATTACAGTCATCCACTTGTCCACAGTTTTAAAAAGAGGAAGCAAGATGTGACTTTGGCATGAATATCATGTATTTGTGTGTGTGTGTTCGAAGGATGTGGAATACTGAGATACAGAAAACATCAGTGCAGGAGGTTTAGTTAGATATGAATGAGCTTTCTTTAGTGATTTGCAGAGAATGCAATAACGTTTAATAAGCCCTGGGAGGGAAACAAAATCAGCCTCATCCTGAATCTCACAAAATTTCAGCAGATGCATGACTTGGGCTACTTGAAAACATGCCAAATTTCTGGTGGAATTGTCCCACTGTTCATGTGTTTATTGTGAGCATGCAGGCAGTTACCTTGTACCGAAGAGGGTAGGAGAAATTTATGGTCTCATGTGTTATTTAAGAAATATATGTATAGTTGGCCTTGGAGACCAAACCTGATTGACTTCACAGCACCCAGGATTCCACCTTACATTAGGGAATTTTAAACCAACCTATGTGATTTACAGGTCTGAATTTTAGTGTGGGAAGCTCTGCTTTCTCAACTGTCCGTCCATTCATCTTAAAATATTTTTAAATTAGATTAGCTTTGCTTTGCTGTTCTAACGAGTTGGAGAACATGATACATATAGGCCAGTTCTCGTGGCTGTGCAAAAGTTTTCCTGATTTAATGATGCTCCTGTATAACAGCACAGTCAGCTTCCATGCCTTCTGTACAGACTGGGATCAATAATGACGCAACACAAGCACTGAACATAGAACAGTGAATAGGAATCCCAGCTTTTATTTTCATAAAAATAACCAAAATATCTGTGCAACGCCTATAAAGGCTTTTAACGACTTTGAAGTATAAGGCATGACACGTTGTTTTAATTTATATACAACAAACACCACGTTTCTAGAGTTGCTATTTGGGTTTTTTAAGAGATGAAACTGATGATAGCTGAAATGAAATGAAGTAAGTTTTATGCATGTTGCATTTTAACAAGTTTGCTGTCTCATTGGAATGCACTGCCTTCTTGTGCTACATTTTATTTTTGGAATTTAATAAGGCGCCTGTCATATCTGCCTCAAGGCTAAAGAATATCATGAGGGAGAAATCCAAAGTACTGTCATGTTTGACTGACAGGGGGCCAATTTTAATTTTTTTATGGGAGGTGGCTGATATTAACAGGCTGTAGTGCTGAAGATGCACTGCTCTACCATCTGCTTTAAACATCCTGTGTTGATGAGCCAGTAATGACGTTGCTCAGTGACATTTATCAGGTGAATTTGGCTCTGACACTCAGTAGAGGATTTTCATTAAAAAATTAATTCCGTGCATTTTACAGTGAAGCCCATTGTGATGATAGATTCTGGTACAGTGCCATGTATCTCCAGAAGCTGCTCTAATTACCTGAGAAACTTGGGAAAGCAATAAACTACTATTTTCCATTTCTTGTGTGTACTCCCTTAGCATATAATTAACACACTGACTCACTTAGCTTAAATCTCTGAAGATCTATGTCTATGTGATGATTACTAGCTCTTCAAAGTAATAAGCAAATGCACCTCAGTGGCTGGATGGCAGCAGGCTCGGCAGCCTTTGTGAAGTGCAGTCTGATGGTGCCATTCCCTAAATGGTCACTAGAAAAGCGAGTAGGATACAGTAATAGTGTAAATGCTACAACTTAGGCAAACATTTTAAAAAACCCACCCAACTTCCAAGAGAAGATCTAATAAAATATTCCATCAACCTCTTGAATCCAATGGGAGAAAAAAAAAGTTTCTATTCACCAGCCTTTTTTCAATATTTATTGTAACATTCTTTCATCTTGGTTAACTTTATTTCTCATTAGCTAAACATCAGGGGAAAAAAAGTGTTTTCTAAGAAATTAACTCAGATTCCTTAAGAAGCAGAATGACTAAATTATTGGGCATTTTATCTAGCATCTTTTCCTGTTCTTAGACATGTCAGATCGGCATGTATCCTTCTCCACTTCAGAATGACTTTCAGGTGACCTGGGCGGAACAAGTAATTTTACCATAGCTTTTCAAGCCTCTACAAGTACACCCTGGCAGGTGGTGGCACTTCCACTGACAATCTTGGTGAAAGAGGAGAGACTTAATAAAACACAGAGGGGGTTGTGGCTCAGTGTTCATTAATACTCATCTCTGTTAAGACAGATTATTTGGCAGTGCCTATTTGCTTTGAATCAAGGCTGAGCACAAGTTCTCCTGAATTTATTGTAGCACGTGATGAGGGGTTTGTGCCAAGTTTATGTACCTAAGTAGAAGAGATGATGCTTCCCTCAGCCTTTAAAGTACCATACACAGAGCACTGCAGGTGCAGCATGAAGCCAACTAAGGCCAGATTTACTCTATCATGGCATATGATGATATCACCTCAGATGATTGGGGATATGATATCTAAGCAGAGCAGCTGAAGGAACAACTGCCTTGAGAAAACAGATCAGGCAGATTGCATAGCATTATGCTGCTGATCATCAAAATACTTAAGAACAGCTTAATGCAAACCAGGTGAGTTAACCATTAATGTCTCTGGAGATGATTTGATTAGCCATTTCATCAAGTCAGATGATTTTAGATTACAAACATTCTATATAAAGTATTAAGACTATTTTTTTAAAAGTAATCTCTTATGTTTTCTAGTGATTGGAGAGGCTTATTATTTAGAAACAGACTATAAAATTCTTACCAGCATTTTTACAGAAAATTTATAAGGAGTTTTCAGACAGATTTCTCGACCTTCTGGAGGGGGGAAGTGTGTTAATTCTCTGATATTCTGCAGTGTTTCTCCGTCCTTCTGTTACACAGCAGTACTTCTTTACTGTCTGGCTTAGTAGCATGAATACTTACAAATGTATTTGGCTCAGCAAATCACTTGGTGAAGAACTGATGATAGCCTACACCTGGCTTGGGAGTCATATGCTGGTGAGAGAGGGAGAAAAACAATACTCTCTTAATGGGAGTCATGAAAGAAGTAATTTTGTGAACTTTTGAGAAAGGACTGTTTTGGGAGCATTTTCACAGCAGGCAGGTGCCCTGTGCATATCACTTTGATGTGTACCTGCCTGCTGACCGGTCCTGCAGAGGTCACCCGGGCCAGGCCTTCCAGCAGCTTTTTTGATCAGAGACCCTGGTAAGCACCCACTTGATCCTCCCCTGGCTGCCATCTGATCTCATTTTCCCCTCTGGCATGGCTCCCTCGTTCCCTGAAGTGAAACCAGCCACAGGAAAGCACTGGATAGCTGGGAGATGGCATAAGGCAGAAGGGGCTTGCTCAAATGCAGTTTGCTCCTTCGGAGATATTTGGTTTCTAACCCTTCTTCTCCCTGCCCTTCTCAAGTGGCGATTTTTCCAGCTGACTGCCCTCTCCAGGTGTTGGTCCTCCTGTCACCTCTGCCCCTCGGTGGTGAGTTGGCCCTCCTGCTGGTGGTGCAGGCAGAGTTAAATAAGCGTGTGGCCGCCTGCTGCTGAGCTCAGCCAGCTCACTCCCAACCTGAGCAGATGGTTGTGCTGCTCAGCCTTCAGAGACAGGCTCTTTCTCGTCTAAGTGCAAATTAACCCATGGCTGGAGGCTCGTGGAAGTGTTTGGGGTTTTTTTTTGCTTGCTTGCTGTTTTGTTCCTTGCTTATTTTCCCACGTAAAGGTCTGTGGGGCCTGAAGAGGAGTCTGTCAGTATGAAAATTTAGCAAAATACTACATGACTGTCACAACAGGAACTGTAATTTAAATATTAGTGTAAACCCTAAGCCAACCTGAGACTTTTTGTGGTTGTTGTTCATTTTCAGCTATTTCCTGTTCATTTACTCATCCACCTCTCAAGGCTCTGATTGTTTCAGGTTTGCAGCACATTGGGGCAAATGTTGTTGTTCTTTACAGGGAAGCATCATTAAAGCCATAAGATTTTTTAATCCCTAGCAGCTGGTCATGAGTGAAAACCCATGACACTCTTGTTTGCCCGAGTCTTTCATTCAAAGGGAAGAAAAAAACCGCACCTTTGCTGATGGAATGATTTCTTGCTTTTTTCCTCCCACCTTGTGAAAGAAGTAGTTGGTTCTGGACATCCTAAGCCTTTTTTACAAAACTGGAATTAATTGCTGTTCATTTCAGCCACACTTCTGTAGTAATTTCATACTTGTAGAAACAGAAAGGTAGATTAGGTGCATCCCTAGAGTTCTGCAATTGGAATTAAGAGCAAGAGAAAAATTACTTTCCTGAAGGAAAGAAGTGTGAAGTGGGTGCCTTCCGCTTTCTCTCCCCTCTCTGCCTCATTTTCCCCTCCCTGCTTATTCTCTCTGTGAGTATACAGCACCAGCAGCTGGCTGAGGCCAGATCTTCAAAAGAACACTGATTCTGAGGAGAATAAAGGGCCAGAGAAATAGAAGGAGGAATACATTTTCCTTTGATCAGAAGAGAGCATGTCTGAGTTAGCAGAAATCCTTCTATGGACGTCAGCAGGTTAATGCAAGAACTCATGATTTTATGATATTAATCGTCAAAGCAGTAGTATTGCAATCATATAAAATATATTAAGGGTTTTAAAACTATTTTCATCAGGCCAGGACTATCTATTTCTTTGTGTCTATTTTTTCAGCATTTTCAGCTGTTGAAGTGAAGGATGCTTCCTTCCCTTTTCAACCATGTATCTTTTATGATATTGAACTTCGAAAGAAATCTTGTGAGTAGCTTAAAACCTGGTGTTTCTGCAACAAAAAAATCAACCATTAGCTCTGCTGCTCAAGTTTTGTATCCCTCTCTTGGTAGGGCATTATAATGGTGTCATAGGGTACAAATATGCATAAAGAGAGGAAGAAAAAAGTCTTGCTTTAGTCCAGAGGTAATCATGCCATTGTAAAGGGATTACAGGAGAAGGGACAGAGTACCCTTAAATGGACCATCAGGTTCCAGGGGAATTCCTTGTGCAGCTCCCTGCTGTACAGTGGAAACGAGTTGCATGAAGTAGAGGAATTGCACAAGAAAAAAGATTTTATAAGAACAGCAAGGAAATGATGTAGGCTTTAAAGTTTGGCATGACTGCTCCTACAGTTTGCGGGATGAAGCATCCAGACCACTTGGATTTGGAAGCATCTAGATGAATGTTAGATTGTGTTTGGACACAGCAGAAAGAATGGTGTTGTGTGTACTGACTTACGCAAAAAGCAGCAGTTTGGCTTCAGTGAGTAAGTACTTTTTGATTCTTTCCTTTTTCCCCTTAGGATGCAGAAAGACACATGATTGTTAGCAGAGATAATAAGCGACGTAGTAGTACTGGAAAGAGTGCACTGAATAAATAAAGACTGCTCTAGATGCTGAGAAAGCTGTGTAAAAAACGTAATGCTCTCGCTGAAATGCGATGTCTCTCTGGGTGAAGCAGGCAGACTAACCAGATGCACTTATCAGACACTGCTGCCAACAATTTGCTTGTTTTCTTTTCTCTAAGTGCTGAAAGATGTAATTCTTTAAGGATAACAATTCCAGTGACATGTATCTTTTTCTCAATTTTCTTTTTTCTTTTCCCCCACAGTTCCATTTGTTTTTTAATTTCAGTTGTGTAACTTTATTGCTCTACAAATCAAACCACAACTTTTCCCTTTCACTAAGTGGATGGGAAATAAATGGAAAGGCCGTGAAAAGACAAATATTTGACAAGACAAACCGATTGGCATTTACACCAGAGAAGCTAAAGTTGCACTGGTGCCTCAATGCTCAATTCTCTCCACAGGAAATATTTCCAGATTAGACTCCATGGACTCAGAATTGTGGTTGATATAATGAGTGTCACCTCTAATGTTAATGTATTCATGGCCTTTTTTTGCCATCAACATGTGTTCCAACAACTTTTGGCTGTGTTTTCTACATTAGGGCTAAAATTAAGGGATAAAAATATTACAAAGAGATTTTCATAGCACCTCAAAAAGTTAATGCTTTTTCCATTAAAATTCTGATGCTGTCAGGAAGAGTAGTGTTACTAACTTAGTTATGTCAGCATGGTGTTATACCTTTTTTAAATGCATCAGGGTGAACACCTCATAGATATGAGGTGTATGGATACAATTTAGTAAAAGTTTTGTCTCTTTTATACTATACACCATATGAAATCACTGTCCTGTGANCAATTCTCTCCACAGGAAATATTTCCAGATTAGACTCCATGGACTCAGAATTGTGGTTGATATAACGGGTGTCACCTCTAATGTTAATGTATTCATGGCCTTTTTTTTGCCATCAACATGTGTTCCAACAACTTTTGGCTGTGTTTTCTACATTAGGGCTAAAATTAAGGGATAAAAATATTACAAAGAGATTTTCATAGCACCTCAAAAAGTTAATGCTTTTTCCATTAAAATTCTGATGCTGTCAGGAAGAGTAGTGTTACTAACTTAGTTATGTCAGCATGGTGTTATACCTTTTTTAAATGCATCAGGGTGAACACCTCATAGATATGAGGTGTATGGATACAATTTAGTAAAAGTTTTGTCTCTTTTATACTATACACCATATGAAATCACTGTCCTGTGAAGTTCTGCTGCTTTCGTATGTTCCCAAGTAGAATTCCAAAACTAGTCTGTCCTTTTTGAAGTACCATGTCCTGCAACACCGAACGAAGAGCTTTTTCTAGTTAAGCCAATTTTCAACTTTTTCTGGCATGACAGTGATTTATATCTAAATTTTTAAAAAGCCTCAAAAATTTAATATATTTAATGTCATGGCACATAAGTAATAGTGTTCTGATGTGACTTCAAATTTTAAGCAAAAAATAAATGCACCACTCAATGAGGGAAAATAGGAAATAAGCTTTACTGAATTTTTATAAAACTGACAATTTCAGAGACTAAAGCGGATAACAATCACCTGAAATAAAAAGGTATTATCTTTGGTATAAGAAAGTTTACTTGCCTCTCTGATTTGTCCAGTTTCAGAACCCAAACCTGTGTTCACCTTCTGATTCTTCACCTTTACGGTCACACTGGGTTTTCACAAATTAAATGTATCCCATAATTGCCCAGAGCTGGGCAGCAATAATTCATATATTGCAAGAAGGAATAAATGTAATCAGCTGAGAAGATAGGATCCACTAAAGTATGCATCCAGTTTCCTGAGCATTGTAGAAGTGATTGTATTGGAATGAGAGGATCAGCTGGAACCTGCAGGTATTTCTGTCTGCACAACAGGACATGAGCCTTTTGAAGTCTATCAGCTGACTTCTGTGGACATGGTCTTCAAATTTCTTTTTGAGTTTGATTTTTTTAAAATGGGAGGTAGTTTCAGTAGACAAAGCTTCAATCATAAAATAAAGTGTAGTATCATGGTGAAACTAGACTGAAATCTCCAGGAACCTGAGCTTTCCCAGTAACAACTTTGGCCACTGCTGAATTTTTAATTTTTTTTTTTTTAGGTTTTTTTTGTTTGTTTTTTTGTTTTTGTTTTTGTTTTTTTTTGTTTGTTTTTTTTTTGTAAAATTCCTCTGGAGAAGCACTTATAATAATACAAACTGTCAAACTGAAGTTCAAGTCAATTTACAATCATTTACTCTTGCCAGTGTAATTTCAGATACAGAACATGATCTGATGATTTATTGTTTCAGCATTTTTCTATCATTCTATAAAGAATTTTGAAACAGTTACTTGTAACTGTAAACATCTATGTAATTTTTTTTTTGTTTTGTTTTCTCCTGCCTAATGTGGTCCACTTTTCACACACTAGGAAAGATGACTGTAGATTCTGGATTATAACAGAGGAAAATGGGAGGTGGAGGAAAAGCTGAAAATATTCTTGGTCAACATTGAGAGTGTCCAAGTATTTTTCATCTTTAAAAAAAATGAGCCCAATTTACAGCTCTTAAGGTCTGCAGATATTTTGTGAGATAAATCTGCTCCTATCTGTTGTGCATAGCAAGTAGAAATATACACTTAGATATAGATGGGTTGTGAGTGTGTTTTTATCTATAAAAACTCAAGATGCTTGATTATGTCAAAAAACCCTGCATGTTTGGTTTATTCCCCTTTGCTTTTGCTTGCCAGAGTTCTCCTGTTAAGCAGCTCTAGGGTGTGGCTGTCACCTGTTCGGTCGTGTCATATGTGAACTTTTCTCTCTGCCATACATTTTCCTTTGTGACAGATAAAAGTCACAATACTTGGGAAAAAAAAGTGTATTTTTTCAAATTGAGAAGGGGTCACTAGCCTACTTGCTAGCAGATGCCTGGCTATGGGCAGGCAAAACTAGGACAATATTGTCATTTATTTAAAAAGCTAGAGCTGTGACTTCCTGCTTTGAAAGCACATACAAAACTATAAGTGTAATTTGTTTTCTTCTGCGTGTTTGTTTTGTTTTTTTTCTTTCCCCAGTGGTACCTGCTCTTAGAAATAAAGAGTCTTACTCTGAAAAAACAGGATCCTGGGGTTGAAAGCGAGTAGGTGAATGTAGATATATAATGCTAATAAATTGGACAGCAGTCTCTTTATGGAAGTCTGTTACTCCATGCTTAGCTTTGGCATCACTCTTTTGAGTGCCAAAGAGACTCTTGTTTGACCTCTGCCTCCGACCTTCCAGAGCCAGCACTTATGGCCACATGTGGAATAACAGCTGGCGGCTGCAAAATCCAGGTGCAGGTGTCAGGAACATGTTTTTCCAGCTGTGCCATCTGGGTCTTCAGACATTTTCTTTTTCTTTTGTGTCTTTGCTGTCTTCACTTCTGGCTTTGGTGGACAGGGGAGCTGCCCATGGGATGTTTGCTGGGCCAAACCATTTAAGACAGTCCCTTGTCATCCTTGTTGCTCTTTGTATTGAATCACTTTTAAGTGGGAGTGATTTAACTCCATTTATGCTTCATTTGAAAGAGACAGAACAGTTGATCTTGAAATTTGGGAAGGCCACTGGGTATGTTAAATATTACATACACACAGTCTGCTGTAGATTTTTTGCTCTGAAGATCATTTATAGGTCAGAAATAAAGTTACTGTCTTCTTGTCTCAAAGCACTTCACATAATTGTATTATTTTATCTCTTTATGATTTGATAGTATCTCTGAAGCTTTCATAGTGCAGGTGGCAGTGTTTCCTTAACACCAAGTGTTAGGTCAGAAGAAAAAAGGTATACTGGATTGTTAATGAAAAGTTCAGTAGTGTATAAAAACTTTCTTCTAATATAATAAAAAGAAATACTCATCAGTTTTTTCATTGATAAGGTTCTTAAAAAAAAAAAAAAAAAGAAGCCAAGAACAAACAACAAAGGTATAGTAGAATTTTCTGTAGTTTTAATTGCTTTCTGTTTTTTCCCCTACTGTGTTGGGCGATGTAGTTGTAATGCACATAAATTGCTTCAAAATTAAACAGGCTTCTATGACATGGAATTGTAAGATGTCCAAAAATTCAGTGTTATAGTGCACGTTGTACTCTGTCAAGAAAATACATAATTGGGAAGGTTGGACCAATTTGACAATTAAGTGATTGAGGACTTGTCTCAGAAGAGAGATATCTTTTAGAGCACTGGAAAGCTGCCTGTGTAACGTGAGTTAATACAAAGTTATGTGTCGGTGAGCTATGCAGACCCAAGCCCTTTGGGAAACTTTATGCTGCCCTATAAAAAAATGCCAAAGCTGGCCGTGAGTAGAGCCTGGGTCCTGCTTGGACCTTGCCCTGAGCCTCAGCGACGGGAAGGCGAAATCCACCTCTCGCAGAGATGCGGACAAAGGCGACTGTGCTTTGTGAGGACAGGGAGCAGCTGAGCAAGGCTCTCCCCAGCCTGCTCCCAGCCTGACCTGCAGGACACTTCCTCGGGGTGAGGAGGAGGTCACTTCATTCTGCAAGCTCAACAAGCCGTTCAATCAACAGGTGGTGCCGGGGGTGCCAATTAGCGGCAGCTGGACTGGTGGGGTTGGGATGTGGACAGCTGGGAGCTGGACCCAGACAGCCCTCTCCTGCCACGTGGAAGCAAAGAGTTACAAAGGAGCCCAGCAACATGCTCTATGCTTTCTGGATGATTAATTTATTTTTATTGTCTCAATCACCTTTTTGTGGTGTATTTGTTTGCTTTTTTCCCCTTTCTCTGTTTGTTTCCATTCTCCACTCAATGCTAGTTGTGGTGCTTACTTCAGCACAGCGTTCATGATCATCTCTAGCCAGGGCTTGCTCATTACCTAAGAGGATGTGAAAACAGGCTAGACTGAACATATTTTTTGAAATGTGAGCTGAGCCAATAATTGGGTTCAAATCCTATTGACAGACTGAGAGCACAGTTAAAATGTCTGAAGTTATCTTCATGCTTGGAAGAGAGGGCAAAGGCTGTAAGCTGAGTTACTCTCCGGTCCTTAGACAAAGTCTCTCTGGGTCATGTTTTAGGAAGCTACTGTGGACAGGCTTCTTTTAGTGTCTCCCTTCTCTACGTTGGAATTATTTTACCATTTCCTGTGCGAAGAACTGGAAAGTCTGACGTATAAAAAGGCGCCCAAGTCCTAATGACTAAGATTTTTCCTGAAACCTTTGCATTTCAGATGTCAAAAGATTTTTTAAAATCTTTGAAACACTCTGAAGGTGTTCCTTTTTCAAAAGGATCCTTGATTGAAGGATCTTCTACTCTACCTCAAACCTGTCTGTTTTCTCAAATAATGAGTAAAGGGAAGTGGATCATCAGACTTGTCTTAGTCTCTACAGCAACATAGTTTAAGTAGAAGCCTTGAAGTGCTTCCTTTTGGAACTTGGCAACCACACATACAAAAAAAAAGTTTTAAGTACTTATTACCTCATCTCTAGGAAACCCTATAAAGAGTAGCAGCTCCTTTATGTTGCTCTGATGCCAAAGGACGCATTTCAGACTTCATCTTCTATGTGAGTAAAATTTGCAAAGAGTTTACTGGTGTTCAGTAAAATACTATTTGTCTGACTGGATTCATCTCAGCCCTACTGAA
Organism: Aleadryas rufinucha; assembly: GCA_013397815.1. Taxonomy (NCBI): domain Eukaryota; kingdom Metazoa; phylum Chordata; class Aves; order Passeriformes; genus Aleadryas; species Aleadryas rufinucha. The sequence continues at coordinate 849,854 of VZTH01003626.1, forward strand.
ATATAATGCCTTGAGGCTGCCCTATGTGGTAGTTTTCACTGCTTCAATTTTGTACAGTATGTCTTTAGCTGGAAAAAATATATGTCATTGAACACCTTTTACAGGTACCTTCGCTGATTTTTGTAATGCACAGAGCAGCTCTGCCATGGAAACTAGTTTTGCATAAGTAGGAATGACAACAAACAGGTGACCTTTTCGTGACTGCTTCAGCCTTCCAGAGTACCTGTGTTCAGGACTTAAAGGGAAGACTCTGTGGAGGATGTAGATTTACCGAGAAAGCCCTTTCTGTGTATGTGCATGTATATGTGTATCTATACACAAGGGCATTAAGAAATTAGAATTTACATCCATAATCCTGACAAAAAGAGACTTACATGCCCAGATGCTTCAGATGCTCACTCATCACCTCACTTCTCTCTTATTTGAAGTCATTGGCCCAGGTTATGTATGGGTTTATGATTGCACCTTGAAAGACATTAGCAAGTTTTTCAGCATGCCAAGTCTCCCACTAAAAAAAAATAAGCCTTTTGTCTGGGAGCTTGAAGGCAATAAAACATAAAAAGGTCTGTCTTCTGGCTCCTCACTGTCACCTCGCTGGTGGAGATGAAGTTAATTTCCATTTAGAAATACTGCCTATGTCAATTCACATACTCATATTGTCTGCTTCAGCTAGGGAGGGTTAAATAAATGCCTTCCATTTTTTTATGATGTGGGGCACTATCACACTTCTACAGTTAAAATGAACATTAAAATGATACTGCTTGTTTTTTGAAGACTCTGTATGGAATAGCAGCAGTGTCTAACCAGAGTTCACATGACTGTTTTAGAAAGTTAAATCTGTTGTCAGTCATTGTATATTTGCTAAGGAGGGGTCTGCAGGCTGATTTTACAGGGAAAAGTTAGATGCCTGTAAATTAAAGAATGCTGAAAACCACTGCATGAGGATAGTGCACTTACCTTTTCATTGTCTTCTGTATGCAAGACAAAGACTGTAGCAAAGAAAGGACAGAAAAAAATGCTTGCAGCAAGACAACTTTTGAAAGTGTGGCTTTTGAATAGTTATATTATAGTGTTTATTCTTCTGCTTTATTTGGGTAATGGTTGAAGTAATTTAGTTTTCTTTTTAATTAAGGAGCATACTGTAGGAAAATTAAGTATTTTGCTTATTATTGGTGTTGGTTTAATATAGTCTCAAACTGCCCACAGGTGTTTTTTCTAGGTTCATCCAGTCTTTAGCATTCTTTTTGGTACAGTATGGTGATTAATACCAGATATCATGGAGAATGTTTTGTCCTGTAGAAACCTGCTTTTGAGAATCTGATGGCAAATACAAATTGCATATAGTTGACCAAGCAGGGGTTATTAAAAGTTTTACTTATCTAATGGGGTTAGATAAAAGATGTAAAATTTAATACCTCTCTGTTCAGTGATGAAATCTATCTCTCTTTGTACTGATAGGAAATAAAGTAATTTGAAAATATAAAAATGTAAGAGCTGTTAAATTTTGATCCACTAAGATTCATGAAAACTGAAAAAAATTAGTAAACCTAGGGAGGTGCAACATTGATTTTAAACATAGTCTGGCTTAGGAATGAGGTACACAATGCTTGTTAGTTACTCTTAATTACCTTTGACCTGTAGGTAGTGACATATCAGCAGCAACAGGATAATTTTGGTGATTCAAAATAAATTCTTTTGTACAGCTGATGACACCTAAAAGTCTGTTGATGTAAGTGGTGTCATTCCATTGATGTAAGTGTTGTCATTCCATTCTTTGGGTAAGTTAACATATCCAAAGTCGGGCTGTGATGTGAGTGGAAGTGTGAAAGTTAGAATTGGCAAGGTCCTTCTGCAAGCAGCAGTTTCAACATCATTAGCTGACATTTTAGGATTGGGCATTTTTATAAATGCACACACAGAAAAATAAGACTGTTAAAGCTCACTTCTGAATCTCACATATATTCACCTTAGGACTTGAAACGTCTCATCCTGGTAGGAGGTTGCATATGCTTGGGAAGGAAGTAAGACAGGCAGAACAAGCTGAGGTGTATTAGTTAGTACATCTTGTTAGTACATCTGTCTGCAACAAAATCCCATTGTGGGAAGGGCTAGCCCATTGTTCGTGGATGAAGTGAACAATAGTAATAATAATAATAATGATAATAATAATCAAAAAGAAGTTTCTTTTTAAGTGGGGTGGTCCCTTCAGCTTATGCATTAGTGCTTGTGCTTCAGCAGACTAGTAATTTATTGATGCAGATGGCTATGTAAAGTGCATGCAATTTGTGAGGGGGCTTGACCCTTGACTGGTGGGCCATATGTTGCAAAGCCCCAGAGGCATCATTTGACTGAGTCCTTTTCCTCTCTCTGTCTCTGCACCTATGGTCCTTGTTCAGTCACCACATATTGAACTATAGACTTCCTAACTCCCCCAATAAATCTCCAACTAATGGCTCACGAAGGCCGTAACTTAACCCTTTGCATACAAAAGAGCACATCGTTTTGCACTGCATTTTTCACACTCGTTGAAATAAATAATACATGACCTAGCCTAGTTATCAAGGACCAGGATGTGACAAAATAGGACCACCTGCAGGCTTGTCATTGTCTGCATAAACTAAATTCACTTGGAGTCTTCTCTAACTTTAATGTGTGTGTGACATTATTGAGAGCTGTGCCCTAAATGCACACATGGGTTGTACAAATTGCTGTTGTATTTCTCAAATACCACAAGTGAAGCACAGTAAAGTACCTCATGTACCTAATGTCTTATCTTGTCTGCTACTCTTACTATCTTCTAACAGGGTTAACAGCAAGTTCTTTATGACCGAAGCATGTCTTCAGTTGCATAGAGATTTGACAGACAATTATCCCAGTCGACAATCTTTTCATAATCTCATAAAATGGATCAACAGTTTCTCTCATAGAAACCCCTGTATGTATTCATTAATGTGTTCATGTGCAGTAAAATTACAGCTGCAATTCATTTCATGTACCCTCCTTAAAGTGTACGGTGCTGCAAGTTGCTCCTCAGCTGGGCTGGCATGGGGTTCTGCTTTGGTGGCTGCAGTGGGAGCTGTCGGCTGCTGTACAGCAAAGCAGCCCTGTGAGACAGTCACTTACTGCCATTAAATTATTTCTATATAGGAAACTGTACAAGCTACACAAAGCAAGAAACAGTGGTAAAGTCTGTGTGGGACTAGTACTGATACATCTCTTTTAAATATTAAACCCAAACACCTAGTGATGTAGCTATAAGGATTCAGCTTTAAAAGGCTGACTTGAAATTGGAAAGGCTGACATTTTTCATTAAATTCAGAAAATCTGAGGAAGAAAACCATTCCTGGTAGATAATGACTATTTCTCTTTTTCCACAAAGTAGTGTGAGGTAGTGGTTTAGCTGGGCAAAAGTTTTAGCTTTGGCTACAAGGTCGTGACTTTTCTAGAGAGAGCTGAGACATTTTACAATATTTTTAAAAATTTCTGTTACTATGGTGTGGCTTTGTGTAGTAGTTTAAAGCAAGAAACTTTTTGTTTCTCCCAAGTTTATTCTGGCAAAACTTACTAATGATGGGGTTTTGTGTGAATAAGAAGTGTGACAGTGCTCAGTTTTTATATACTTTTATACTTAGAAAATGTATAAAAATTGTAGTTCATTTAGGTATTCATTGTTCTGTAGTTTAAAGTCTGTGTATAGGTGATGCTTTCGTTTTGTGCATATTATTTGGGAAGAGAAAATGAAAAAAATAACAGAGCAGTTTTGAGTTCTTCAGTGAATCTGAGCTAGTTATTATGGTATGAAAAAAAGTGAGCTCATGGCAAGCTGATGCAAATGAACAAATTCATAACTTCCTCTCTTAGAACTGCTTCCTTAGCAGTTTGTGATGTGATGTAGTCAGAGAACAAGGTTATTTCAGCACAAATCATGCGCATTAATCACGCACATTGTTGTTTTCAGTCACGTGTATTAAGGCCCGTAGGCTTGCCAGGTTTATTCATATGGATCCTATTTCTGTACTGGAGCCGCTGCACCATCATTTTATTACAAGTCTTCAGGCTTGAAGTATTCCATGTAACCAGAAGCCAGTGATAAGCATTCTCTCCTGAGGTTATTATTTCACAATTAAAGTGATGATATTGAAAACATTGATGGCAGTAGGATTTACAAGAGCAGAGGTCTTTACCATTGCCTAGAATACCAGAAACAGTTGAAAACCTCAGTTTTAAAATTTCCTGCAGGCATTAGTCCCCATCTAAGGGCTGTTTATGGGTTTCAGTATATGTTCTGAATGAGTTGGGCCAGCCTATAATTTAATGTGCATTTTATTGAGCTTTGGTCAGAATTTCACCTGTGTTTTAACTCCATTATCCCAGGTGTGATTATATATTGCACCCAGTTCTGTTTCTGTAGTGACCACTCATGTTCCGATTGAGTGGGTGTTGTTTCCTGAGTGTCCTGACTCAAATCAGACAGACCCCATTCAAAAGAGAGAAGCAGAACAATATAAAGAATTTATTTAATGTTTTACAGCTAAAACAAACTGACAAATCTGTAGGAAAGTGTTCTGGTATCATGCAGATAGATTGTCTATCATATTACAGTAGTATTTCTGAAAAATGTGAGTGTCAACAAAAGTCTGGAACTGGCTGATGTGAAATATTAGAAGGTAGAGAAAGACATTTGTTCCCACTGATCATAAAAGAAGCTGTGGAAAGCTGCCTGGAAGAAATTGTGTTAGTGAGCAGGCACACTGCTGAAAGCCATTACCCTCGTGAGTTCCAGGTGTCAGTTTGGATATTATCACTGCCGTGCTACACGTAGTGAAACGTGCTGTCCTTGATGAGTTTGGGGTTTTGAGAGGCAGTAACAGATTATCTTCTATGTCAACCACAGTTCCAGCAACTGCTCAGTTTTCTGAGCTTTGGGCTGGGCATTAGAAAGACTGGTTGAAAATTAATGATTTTTTTTTATTATTTTTTTTTTTTTTTTGTATTTTTAGATGCTCTATTTAGACTAGATATGTTTATTGCATACGCTTCCCAGGTGAACGTAAATTAAGGGAACGGAAAAGGTGAAACAAATTCCAGTTCAAGGTGGTGCAGTTTTCAGTAGCTTCTGCTCAGCTTTTCTAGCTTGGGTGTTGTAAGCAAGATTTGAATTGATACACACCAGTAATTTGGACCACAGCCTGGAATTGTGCCACTTGTACTGATCTGAGGAGGACAAAAATTTAAAAAAAAAAAAAAAATCGTTTGCACCAAAGTGGGCACTGGAAATTCTGAATTCTTTTCCTACTTATGCCCCAGTATACTGTAAAATCCGGAGAAATTTACTGTTCTTGGGAATGCCTCAGTTTTTAATGTGAGTTTTATCAAGTTTTATTACCTTGATTGGTGAAGTTTGCTATCTACTTCTCATCTCCTACGCAGACATATAAATGAGCAAAAAAATCCCCATGTAATTCCGACATAGCAAAGAGTAGGTCTAGAAATCAAGCTTATTGCAAGGAATATCTTGAAACATGGTCTGATAGAGGTAGAAGTTTGTTGTTGCCTGATATAATAAAGTTTCACTTAAGAGTTTTATGTTTTTCTGGGGTTTATTTGTCTTTGGAGAAGGTAAAGGAGAATAGGTCAAGCTCTTCTATCCTGCAGCTTAAACCACTTTTACAATCAGATCAGCTGAATAATTGGGAAAAAAACCCCACTAGTCAGATAAGGGAATTTTCAGTTATGCAGTTTCAGATTTAGAGTAATTTCATTGTTGCCATCATCAATGTCTAAATCATACAGTCTAAAAGCTGATGTAGCTATCATCAAATTTTATGAGTTTTAGGGGAAAGGGACTATGGGGACAGATTTTGGAGCTGTAGAAGACAGATCATAAAACCAAAAGCTGCACCAGACCCTTTTGTTTTAAGGGACTTTTTCAGTCAGGTTAGAAATCTACTGTATTAAACCGGGTTTTTTAGTAAAACTGGTAAACCAAGAATAATAAAAAGATCTCAGTCTTGCAAAACTATGATTTATTTTTGTTGTTCTTCATCTCCCATTATAGTTTATTCATGGTAAGCTTTTATCTTGAAGACACAGTAATTGAATTGGTGTTGAAGAGAAAGTTGACACACATAAATAACAAAAAAGGACAGCTTAGGTCTCTATATATTTCAGATGCATTTTCATTGTGGCCGAAGGCTCTGAAGACACTAATAGTAAATTTCAGCTACTTCCTTCAAGATTAATTTATTGTACCATAATCTTTGTTTATGATACAGGCAGAATGGCTAAGTAATACCAAATAAATCAGAGTATTTTACCATTATAACATGAAGCACTTTATTGTATTGTATTTTCTCTCCCTCCATGGAATTTAGTACACAATTTAGTGCACTTGAAATACACATAATGAAAATAAGACTTCTGTGTTGGTAAAGTAAGCTGGGAAAAACCAAGTGTTTACTTCCTTTACTGAGAGATGGTAAGGATTGTTTGGGGTTATTCTAACTCCAGTAATGATACCCCATGGTTTCTTCCTGAAAAGGCATCTTCATATTTATGGACAAATTACCAGAGCCATCACCTGTGCAATATTTGCTGACTCATGAGCTATTAAGTGCACTTAATGGGGTGACACTAATATGGCCACTGCTAGGGCACTAGGGTTGATTGTGTTAATACTTTCATATTTAAGCTTTATTTTAATTCAATACACACAGCCTGATCCTCCTTGCCATTTATTTCAGGAAGAATATGACTGAGACCCATCGTCATCTTTTTCTCTGATTTCAGAGTCCCCTTTTTGCTGATTAGTGCAGAGATTTTAATCTTCAATTTTATTTGCAACAGCCAGAGCCGTCTCAGTGGAATAGAGGAAGCTCAGGGGGCTGAGCAGGTTCTGCAAAGTTGTTATTTGTTGCTGCATATACTTTAACTTGTGCTACAACTCGCTTTTTGGTTAAAATACTGATAGCACATAAACCACCTACTGCTGTCCTCATCAATGCTGTGATGTTTGTGGCAGTACAAATACGGAGAAGTTTGTTTTTCTTCATGATTAAGTCATTTCCCAGTATATTATTGTTGGGTGAAATAGAAAAGAAGAGTCCTATGCGTATTTGTTTGTGTGCCGGTTTCAAAACAGAGCCTTATCCCTAGACAGAAATTAATGTGTCAGGCATTACCCAGAAGAATATTTATAAGAAGCAGCTGAAGAATTAAGGGAACAGCAGAGTTGTGTAAAGCAAACAAAGGAACACTATGATTAAATCACTGCTTGATTTAGGCTATTCTTAGACAGTATGTTCACCCCAGAAATCCGCCCATTATCTTCCTATTTTTTATTGGACTGATTTTAGTGTTCCCATGAAAAGCTGATGACTTTAATAAATAGTGGAAACCAACACAATAGGAAAACAGAGTAGGGAATTCATTATCTATACGCCAAAAGCTGTTTCATGGATGTGTGTGGTTTCTATATCAAGTCTTGGAAGCTGAGGAATATAGGATAATATCAGAGCAAAAATGAGGTTTTCCCCATTTCTTTCCCAGTACAGTTTTCTCATTGATTCTTCATAGAATGCATATATTCATGCAATCTTCTACCCAGGTTTGGGGGGCACCTGTTTTGCCTTCTGAATGCCTTTATTAGCTAATATAATGCAATGCTACAGTATTACTTTCTATGACCTTTCTTAGTCTGTAGTTCTGGGCTTTAGTTCTTTCTCTTTTTTTTTTTTTCTCATTTAATGAACTCATACATTCCCCTGCAGATAGCTTAAGGGAGCATTTAATTTTTAGCATTTTTTTGATTAATTATAACACTGATATAGGAGAAGGAGTAGGTAACTATGATTTTATTCTGAGTGAAAATGTTCCAGTTCTGCAAACTGTTCTGCATTTTCAGGTTAGGCTATCGTATAAATACTTCTAAATAACTTCTGAGGATGGGAGGAGGAAAGGAAGAACAACTATTGATAAGAGGTGGGTTTTTTCCTCCTCCAGAATATTATGATTTTTTCTTCAGAGGATTAAAACATTATGATAACAAAGAACAAGAGGCATTGTCTTTGCTAATGTGTAGAAATGATGAAAGGAAAAGTAGGAAAATCGCTTAGTGTTTCTGTTGGGTTGGCATCCAGATGATCTGTGCTTTGGGAAAAGATGTGAAGGTTTCAGTTGTGGTTCTGCAATTATTTTTATTGTGCTGTCTTTTCAAGACCTCAAAAGAATGACCTGTAAAATGATTTGAAAGTCATAGCTAGAGGCAACATACAACCTCCCAATAAAATGAAACAGAACATTCCCTTGCCGGTGTTGTTGTTTGCCTTATGACTTGGCTGATAGAAGATGGGGCCATTCTGGATATCTTGCTTTAAATGACCTTGAGGAAGCTATGAAAGTTTTGCTCTAAGGTGCTGAAATAACATTGAGTTTGTGTGTGTTCTCTCTCTTGGAATGAACAAAGGAGTGCATATCCAGGTTTGTTATAAATTCCCTTTCCCATATAGGTAAACTGAGGCACAGACAAATTCACCTGCCAGTTTTTCAGCTGGGGAAAAAAGCCTCGGATAAGAATTAAGAGTATGGAATCTCTACGCTCTGCCTCCTCTGTGTAAGCAGTTGATAGGCCGTGTTTACTGAAAGATTAAAAATTTCTAAATCCCTGCGGTAAGAATGGCTGTGCAGTTTGTGTATAGTAATGTGATTCAGATAAGTTGTTTCATTGTTGACGATTTTCTTGCTGCCCTTAAAATAATCCTTTTTAATTTACCAAACAAAAAAGTTTCAAGATACTCAGTCATCAGTTTCCAAGTCTGTTTGCTTACCTAAGCACATATCCATTACCATTTTGTTTTGAGATTAAGTTGGAAATCTCAGAAGAATAAACTTCTCTGTGGGTATTTCTGATTTAATTTACATTCAAAATGAGCTGACTGTCGTGTTGCTTAGAATCACTCTTTTCTCCATGTCTGGATTTTATGTGGGAATTGTGAAGTTAAAACAGAATTTTGTAATTACCATGCTAGTAGTGTAGCCCTAAAAGTAAAGCTTTCATTTCAGCTGAAGACATTTATTTCTAAATGGGCTCTGGAAAGGGAATTCTGTCTTATTTTTGTGGTGCTAAAAAAAAAAAAAAAAAAAAAAAAAAAAAAAAAATAAAAAATTGCATTTAAGATAATCCACAGACAATGATATTTTTCCATTGATACTAATGCAGTACAAAGGGTTTTACTAACCACAGGATTACTAGTGAAAACAAAAAATTTGCCTTCCTCAACAAAATCCCAAAAGTTACCTTGCAAAGAGTACTCAGCAGAAAGCAATCCCTGCCAAATTGCACCTTAAAATTGAGCAGCTTAGTCTCATATTTCATTTGTGGTTCGGGAGGTGCTCCCTCAATGTTAGACTCAAGTTTCTCTGTGCTAGTGATGTTGTAAGCACCTGACTGCCACTTAACATTTAAAACTTTATACTTCACAATTAACCAAAAGTGTAAATTATATAAATGGTTCATTCCTGGAAGTCCGTTGTTCTTGTAACTCAGCCATCTTAATTAATCTTCCGTGAGCAAAGAAAGCAATGGGACCATGTCTGAAATTGTACTGAACTGGGGGAAATGAGATACACTTTAGCAGCTCAGAAGAAAGCTAAAACAGCTTGATGGAGGAAAAAGCAGCCACTTTGGATGGTGGTTCAGCTGAGAAAGCAGAATCAGAAAACGGCAATTGATTCACTAACTATCACAGCATCAGTCCATTCAGGAGGCTTGTGGAGATCCCATTGCAGGTCTGGATCAAAAGAGCTAAATTAAAGCAGGCTTCCTGGAAAGGACTGAAAGAGAAAAGTAGCATTAGGGAAAGCAGGAGGGCATCCGAGTCTTAAGAAGAGCATTGATTTTGAATTTTTCATCAGTCACGTGAATTTAAAATCAAATAACACACCTATTGTGGCATTGTGATTCTGCATATTCTTTTATGACTCTCTTTCCAAATGACAACATTCTCTTGCTGAATGTGCCCTTTAATAACAGGTTCCTAATGCTATGCACCCAATTTATCGCTTCTTCTCTGGAAATCGCAAGTAGTTCCTTATTCTAAATAAAGCAGTGAAACAGTGGTTGCTCTTCAGTAACAAAACCACCCAGTTATATCAAATATATCATCTGCTATCCTAAGAAAAGAGAAATAACATGGTATCATGAATATCAATTATGTCAAAACACTTGGTAAATGGCAAATTTTTAATGGGAGTCACATAATGCCTTAATGTGAGCCAATTTTACAGTGCATATAACTGTAAAATCTTTTACCTCTTTCCAAATAAATTGTCTCTTCTATTTCATGAGTACCAGTGTGATAATAGCTCTTGCAGTGAAGATGGCAAAAGTGCAATTTTGTATTGAATAAATGGGTGTCTTAGGATTCTTTGGGAAGTTACATTTTATTTTTTTCCCCCTGAAATTATTTTTTTTGCCAGTAAAATATTTTATTTTAGAGACAGTAATTACTTTCAGAGCATCTGTGTGGAATTTCCCAGACTTCAGCATATGCATATTAGAAAGTCTTTATAATGAAGAGCGAAAAACGTTTTTATGCTAAGCTAGGCAAAACTGTGTAAACTGTTGAACTTGAGCCACATAGTCATTCTATGAATAATGTAAATTTATTACAACTACATAATTCTCTTGCTCACCTTTTTAATTTGACTGGTTGAATTTTGTGTTTTAAAAGATGTTGTCAGATCCACAGAATAAGAATATATTTTAAACTTCTTTAAATGTCCTAAGGAATAACTGGCAAGTCATTTTACCTGAGTAAGTTGCAAGGTTTCAGTGGAAATCCAACCTGTGAAGCTTTCATTTTTGTGAACAGCCACCAATAGCCAAAAACTATTTAACAGCACTGCACTAATTCCATTTTCAGACACGAAGACATGCAAGAGTCTGAAAAAAAAATGTTTTATTGCTGTCAAGCGATTTTCAAATTGACAAATCTAGGAGTAGGTTGAACAGTTCCTGGTAGGAAGCCATGGCAGTGCAGAGATCATGGGCAGGCTGAGGCTGAATCAGGCAGTGTGTTTCAGGGCCTCTGGGAAAGTGGATTGTTACTGGGAAAGACCTAGTGCCAGTCTGGTCCTGGAAATAAAGAGAAGTATTTGGGAAAGAAAATCAAATAGAGTTCAATAACTACTTTCTGTTGCTTCTTAAAATGTTTGTGTGTGTTTGTGATGGAGCACGCTCTTTTTGGTCTTCTAGGAAGAAACACACATTTTTTGAGTTTATTGGGATTTTTTGGGGGGGCTTTATGCAGACTGCCAGTCTTTAGTTACTGAAAAAATGTGTGTACGAATCAGCCAAAGAAGAGAGAAGCATCACATCTTTTTGTGACTAATAGAAACTTTTGTAGTGATTTATGATTGAGATTCTTGCTTTCTTCCCTTTAAGAAGTTGATCAGTGTTAGTGGTAGGTAGAAAAAATAATGAAATAAAGTTGCTGTGTTCAGTTTGAAAGGGACTGTCACTGCCATAGGAAGTCTATAGCTTGATGCATAAAAACTCAAGATGTTTCTCCATTTCTGATGTAATTGATCAGGTGTAACCTATTATCAAATTCAGAGTTCTTCAGAGTAAAGGCCTTGTGTAGAGAAAATAACTTAGGTTGCACCAAAATATAATTAAAACTGAATGAAAAAAAAAAAAATTAGGTTTCATCCACTTTTGGCATCTTGTAAAGTATTTTGTTCTCTAAGAGAAAAGATTTCTTTTTTTTTAATTTTTTTACTCCAACTTCTTACTGATACCAAAGTTGCCAGTTCTGTGCAGGTGTAGTAAATTCTATCCTTATGTTGTATTGTTTGGAGAGTATGCATAAAGCCCAAAGATCAAACCACAGATATTACATGTATGTGGATGAACTTCTGAGGTATGGCATTTCCATCTTCCTTTTGAAGAAATTAAAATTTACTGCCTCTTTCTGTTTTGAGTTTTAACATTTGGAGAAAATATTGGTCTAAAATGTTATAATAAATGTTCTAATTTAATTTGTTTAAAAAAAAAAAAAAGAAAACCCATCAATGCTGGTCAAAATGTTGCAAGAATTAATTGGATCACTTTTTTGGGGGGTGAGGAACTGGAACAAGTTGCCCAGAGAAGCTGTGTGTACTCCATCCATGGCAGTGCTCAAGGCCAGGCGGGATGGGGCTCTGAGCAACCTGGTCTAGTGGGAAGGGTCCTTGCCCATGGCAGGGGGTTGGAATTACGATTTTTAAGGTTCCTTCCAACCCAAATCATTCTATGATTTCATGTTTATGTGTTTGGTAGAGCTATTCTTGTGCATACTTGCTTCTCATAGTGTGTCACAGAAGATGCAATTTCTCAGTAAAGAAAAATGTGGAGAGTTGAATAAGCTAAAACATACAATAAAGCTCTGCAACTAAAAAAAAAAAAAAAAAAGAAAATTGGATGCAAAGAAAAAAAAAAAAACCCATGTACAGAACTATTATAGGCTGATAAGAATGAAGTTAAATCCTTTGGGACTACTTGGAGAACTACCAAGAGGCTTCAGAGAAACACTGGTTTTGATTTGGACTCTGATGGAAATAGCCAAAATTTGTGTCTGCTGAGTTGTGTGATGGGTTAACAGAAGCAGTTTTGGTGTCCAGATGTGTTATGACATAATTTCTTGCAGTAGTAGCAATCAGCACTGCACTCCATAGAGGCTGTGCTGCTCCTGATTTGAAAACTTCCTCCATCATTCTGAGCCTGCCTGAAATCAGAGGGGTCAGGATTTTTCATGAGAGTAACCTCAAGGACAGCTGAAGAAAAAAGGCAGTGAAAAAGAAAAACAGTTTCAGTGGAGCGGGACTTTATTCCTGAACTGTGAAACAAACCAAAGAATGAAGTAGGACGTTTAATATACAATAATAATGGGTTGGGAAAGGAGACAGTGCTAAATGAGGAAGCAGCACGTCCAACTAATTGGTATGTACTAAACGCACTTAAGCATTTCATTTTTGTGGTTACAAAACACACAGTATCTTCTTTTGTTACAGGAAAAATAATTCTTCTTTTAAAAGGTAGTATATAGTCCCCTGTGAGAAGAAGACAAATATTTGGGGAGAAAAAGGAAAAAATAGTTGGATAAGTCAAATAAAGACAGCGTCAAAAGATTCATTGCCTATGAAAAGAAAATTGGGTTTTATTGTTAGCAGTGTTATGAGCCATCTGAAACGATTGTATCTGTACAGTTCTTCTTTTCTGGGCTTGTTTTCTTTCTTTTCTTACCCTCACTCTACCTGTGAAAGATTATCACACTGGTGGCTCACTGAGTCTTGTTTTCTTCGCTTTACTTTCAAATTTTTCTTCATTATCATCTAGCCTGCATAAAAAAATTGGAGTTCAAACAGGATATGCATGACTAAGTGTAAGTTTATAAACCAGATAATTAATATGCACAACCACTATCTTTAACAAGATCCAATGTTTAATACGTCTTATTCTTGTAATACCATTTATTATAATATGTGCATAGCAAAGGGTAGCCTGTGGCTCTGTTCTCTGGTTGAACCATAACATGTATGCCCACATTTCCTGTAAATCAAGATGCACTATGATTTAATTACTTAACTTATTCTTAATCCAATAACTCAAACACTGACAAAATTGGTATTTCATTCTTGACTAAATTGTAAATCAGATTCCATGAGCATGAGAAAGAGATTGCTATGATTATGCAAACAATTAATACTGGGGTTCAGTTTTGTAGATTAAATTTTCCTTAGATAAAACCACAGTTTTTCAAACTGCAAAATTTCCCTGTCTTTGGCAGTTTTTCACTATTTAGTTGTAGGCTTTGAGTCTGCTAAAAGGTCAATGTTGTGTTGCGGGAAAGGACTGTAGAATGTAAAGAGTGTATGTTCAGCTGCCTATAACTGCCTTAAGTGCCCGCAAATTTAACTAAATTCCACTTGTGGTTCAGTATCAGTGTGGAAGTATTGCCTTGTAAGCCCTGACCCACATTTGGGAATACCTTTGCTTATTTCAGTGCCCTGTATTTGTCATTTATATTTTCCTGATTTGGGTTAAGGATGGGTTTAGACATTACACCTTTGTACACAGAGGTTCTCTTCTGTATCCAGTCATAGCTGAAAAAACACTAGAGGTTAAGGAAACCACTAGAACCAAGGGACCAAAGCAGTTAAAGAAAATTTTAAAATTTAAAATGTACTGACACTATGAGTCAACCATGAACAGCAGGTTTATTCTTTGTCATTTAGACACTTAAAGTCCATCTGTCTAGAATTTGGATTGCACAACTGTCACTAAAGAGCATGTTTCCATTTGCTGCTTTGCTCCAGGCCACCTAGGGATTTCCAGTTATTTTTAAAGAGGAGTTACTGTGGAATTGACAGTGGGAAGAATGCAGGGATGCTATTTTTTTCGTCCTTCCCCTCCCCACCACCAAATCAAAGACAATGGTTTCACTGTGGACTACTCATTGAATTGTGTTAAATCTGCACAGAGCACAGATGCAGGCATTCAGAAGCTTCTAAAACCTTGGCCTCTCCTTTGAGTTATAAAATTTAGTTTGGATTGTGATAAGATGCTGCAGCGTATATTTAAAACCCCCAAATTTGCTGGTCAAATAATGTCAGGATGAATGTATAGAATTTCTCACTCAATAAATGCACAGCCACAAAGGTTTCACAGTTTTTGGGATGGTATCTTCTAGGAACATCACTGTGTCAGAGCTCTGAACTCGCTCTTTAAGAAATATCTGTCATTTGAGCTGCTGGAGAATCCTTATTAGTTGCATAAAGCCTGCAAGGAAGAGGCAGGTCTAATTCCAGCTGAGAGAGGAGTCAACCACGTGTCCAATAGCTTATTATAGAACAGAAACATAAGGGTTCTTTCAGGAACTTACCAAGTTTTGTAGTTTATCTGTTACGTGGTTAGGGTAATGGGTTTTTTTTCTTATTTGTTTATTCAGTTTTTATTTCTGGGGTAAAGCAGCATCTACTTTTTTTTTTTTTTTTTGAACTGTCATCCTGACCACTTTAAGATGTAGTTGAATTGCCTTCAGCAGCTTTGTATTAAAACACTTAATGCATGTATTTATTGAAAGAAATATGAAAATATGTGAAAATATCTGTGAATACTGTTTGGATGGAAAATTAAAGACGATAAGCCTTTTTAACCATTCAAAAGGGTGTGAAAGAGCAAGAGAGATTCAAGAACTTCATTAATTGCTGTAGCATGACGTTACAAGCCACCTGCACTTCACAGAATTTACAGTGAAGCAGATGGATTGATGAATACACCATCAAAGATTGTAAGAATGTTTGTTTTAAAAATAAACTGCTTTCTAAGTCACTGACAATCGAAGCACACAACTTACAAAAATGTCACTGCTCTTTTTTTCTTGTACCCTGCATACTTTCTAAAGCATATCTTTGTCTTTAGGAGTGGGGTTCAGAGATGATGTGTTTCATATGGGATAGATTTGAAACAATCTTTCTGTCATAAGATTTATATCTCTTATGTGTAATACATGTCTAATAACTGAGGGCATGTCAGTGGTTTTTTAATTTGGCTGCATGGGTCTGGGGCTTGTAGAGGTGCAGAATTATTCCTCTTGAGTAAACTGGCCAGACTGAGACAATAGGATACAGTATTAGCATAGATGACATAATAATGTACACTGACAGTTTTACAAGAACCTTCATTTGTGTTCTCTTTCAACAGAAAGGATGTAAATCTCTGACTCAATAAGTGGCTTTATGATTAGTAAAGTCTTACTCATCAAAAGACCCAGGAAACAAGTCTTGAACTGAAGTAAATGTACTGCAGAGCTGTGGTTGACATCCTGAGTCCAGTCATTCCAATAGCAAATGTGTTATTATTTCTGTGCGGTGGGGAGATGGTATTGCTCAGAAATAAATATCAGATACCAGGGACAAAGCAAAGGAAAAATAGTAAAATGTTTACACTCTTTTGAGTGCTGACATTGCTACATGTTCTGCTTCTTCTAGAATAGATCAATTCATCAAAATTTCTTTCCATGGCTAAACATGGGTTCTATCAGAAACTTGCTGTGAAGTTACTTTTGGACCCACTTGTAATGTAAATTTCACTTTCATCATCTTCATTTCCTAAAACCATTATAAACAGCAAAACTCTGCTAATTTTTAAATCTATTTTGGTATCAACTTATACTGCCTGCTAGATGAGCTCTTCTGAGAGAAAAACTGAGATGCACATTCTCAATTTAAAAAAAATTAAAAAACCCCCTAATTCTGAAGCTTGATTAGATGTTGATTGCTTCACAAAGTTACCTTTGCTTGCAGAGGGAGAGTGATTGAATCTCTCAACTTCAGTTAAAAGCAAGCAGAAGTAAGTTTATTTCTTCAAATATCTGAATGTGAAAAATAATAAAAATTATCTAAATCTGTTAGAAAGAATGAAAAGTTGAAAAGGAAATTAGGGAAAGCCTAATAAAACTTTATCATATATAGTATAATATCTTCTGTGCTGATGCTTGGAACATTTGAAAATTGATATCAAGGGAAGAAAAAAACAGTGGAGAAGGGACATAAAAGACCCAGCACTTAAATTTAAATCTTTATTAATATTTAGTGTGAGATGCTTTAGGAACATCAATCAGTCTTCCTTTTTATTTTGCAATCAGGTAGTGGTATTCTCATCTAGATCTCCACTTTGGGAAAGAACATTCAGATGTAAAAGGATTGATGTGTCTGTGGATAACAGGGCAATTTAGTCTACAGACTGAGTCACTTACTTGCTTTAGGAAGAAAGGTAAAAATGAAAGACAAAGATTCAAAGATGAGGAAAATGGAAATACAGCCACGTTGTGTCAGATTTGAGTTCTCCGAAGTTTTAAATGTATGATTTTAGTGTGTCCTTCCAAGTGGTTTCATTTGACCTCCGTACATGGAACACTAAGCATAATAGACTAAATATTTACTGAAGTCTTCAGTGATGAGTGTTTGAACAATGCTGTTTCTGTCTTTTTTTTTCTTGCACTACCAAAGGATAGGAATACCAAGGCAGAAGAAATAGTCTGCTAAATACTGACAGTGTATATAAGAAACAGTGTAGGAAATGTCAGAGAAAATGTCATTATTTTGTTTGTTTGAGGTTTATTCATTGTTTTACATTTTATAACTCTGCTTGGGTGGTGAGAGGGGAAAATGAAATGAGGAATAAAACCATACTAGCATAAAGAGAGCTTTAAAAGCAGAAATAAAGCAAGTTAGTTTCATTAGGTTAACATTTGCTAGGCAAGGATTTGCACCCCTAATGGAAAAGAAAATGAAACACCTGCAAATGAAAAAGACAGAAAACCATTAATTTCATGAAATACAGAACTGTTTGCAGGACATCACTGTCCAGAGCAATCCTTGTCCTCGAGAGCCTGGTGGGACTGTTATACTGTAGATTTACAGCAAAGTGTTTGCACCTGGTGTTTAGCCATACTCTGGCTGTGCCGACCTCTGACATAACTGTACCCTTGGATGAGATCCCTTTTTTCTAGCATGAGCTACTCATCCTTCTAAGACACTAGGTGGAATGGTAACTGCAGTAAAATACTGCATTTCTATTTTAATGGGAAATATTTGCCATTGTACAACTCTCTTCTAGAAGCTACAATCTCCCTTACTGTTTTTCTTCCTTTTTCTTAAGGACATGAAGGTAAAATAGGCTTTGTTGAGCTATTACTGTCTTTGCTTTTTCTTTATGTGAAAAATGATAGAGATGTTATCACTGACTATCTGGTTATTTTTATAATGTGTAAAATTTGTCATCTACGTTTGGCTGGGTTTTATTGGTGTTATTCAGTGTAGGTTAAAGTCAGTTTTAAGGTGATGTGTGTTTTTTAAATACCTGAGCTACAAAGAATTTGGTGAAATAACCATCCCTACATAGGATAGCACTTCTATTATCCCTTGATTCTTAGTACCTGAAATAATGATACAAATTAAAGCATACCTCTATGCAGTTGCAGGAAATCTGAGATTCTAAACACCAACAAAATCCCTTTGTGATGCAGATGTGATTGGAAAGGTTGGAAGGCACAGAATACAGGGCGTGGGGGTGGCGGAGTGTGTTATTTGCCTCTTGAGAAAGAGGGATTTGCAGTCTTTCAGATAGCAACTTGCCCAGATTTCACTATCCTGTCAGTACTTTGGAGTGTCATCCTAAAAGATGACTGCAGTTCAGATGTGGTAACTAAGTGCTTTGATGTCTCTCTTCATCCTTTGCACATCATAATCCATTTTCCTCCTCAGATCACCTCAGACTGTGATGTTGTACAGCAGAATTTATATTCACTGTTTAGAAGAGTCTGGGTGATATCATAAATGTAATGGAATCTGCTTAAGCAATGTCTGATCTTTTCATTTGGCATTTATTTCAAAGGCTTGCTTGCAAGAATGTTAAGTTTTAAGGAAAGATATTGTCATCTCAATGGTTTATCAGAAGATTAAAAGTACTGTCAGTATTTTGGTGTTTGGCTACATTTTGTAACTAACCATTAGCACCGGTTGAATTAAGTTGTGTTTCAGCGCTTAGAACAAACTTTGGTGTGTTTTTCCTACTTATTTTTTCCTTATAATACTGAGATCAGATATGTGGCTAAAAACCTGGTCAAGCGTGAAATTGTTTCTCACTGTTGTGGGCGATGGTTCAAATGGCCGCAAAATCAGGAGAATTATGAAGTTTGTTTGTTTTATTTTTTTTCCAAGTGATGCTCAGAAACATAAGTGCACTAAGTAATAAGGATAACACATACAAATATATGTGATGCTCGCTTGATAAACTGTTAATGTTAATAAACACTGTCTAATTGGGCCTGTGTTTAGCTTTGGCAATACCTGTAGTCACAGCCACAAGTGCAAGAAGTGGTGTAGATCTTGTGCCTTATGGCAACTGCCACTGACAAGCAATTAGAGTCCATTATGACGGTGCTTATGCTGTACTAATTAACATTCTGTTGTGCTGTTTTCCTTGTTTGACCGTGTGACAGCCACAGGCCCGATGGCCTCAGTGGATAATCAGCTGAGGAATTGCTAGCTGCAGTAGAATGTGTACAAAATGCATTTGAAGTGGATGTGGTCCTCTCTTCCTGCACTTGGGATAAGCAGGACCAGACTTTGGCAGGAGCTCCTGGGAAAGAACAGCAGTACACGCATAGGAAGGCTAAAGGAATAATCTTGAACTTGTTCATGCCCATAATAATTTGTTGCATTTAAATCTAAAAAAGAGAAGTTATCAGACTGAATCCTATGTATAAGATTCCATGTATGATTAGGGTTTTTTAAGGCTTGGTGATCTAAGCAAGCTTTCCAAGCCATAGACACTCCAATCTTCTCTTCAGACTACAATAAAGGTGCTGTTAAACTAAATGCTTTGTCTCAAGTCAAAAATAAACTGATTTTCCTGTTTTGGGACTTGTTACTTCCAGTTTGGAATTGGGACCTCGGGAGTCATAAAACTGTCCTAGTGAGCTATGGCCAGACTGTGCTGCAGTTCTTGTCTAATGAATCCATGGTAACATAACACTTTTACAGCTTATAAAGGTCTGGAAGAAGGCAGTGTTAAAGGCTTGGACATGAAAACAAGATGAATGAACAGAGCAGGTAGATGGACAAAGTTTGAATAATTTATTCTCCAATATTATGTTTTTATATATTTAATGAGCTAGAACTGTGTTTTGGTAAGCATTTTACAATTTTTTGGGTTTTTTCCTGCCAAGAGTTTGATGGAATGACATATTTGCTGTGGCCAGAGGCCAAGGAAGGGAGAGGTGGTGTGACTCAGCTATGGCGCAGTCAGATGGTAGACGATTGTGCCGATGTCCAGGGGCAGAAGCTCTCAGATGTGCGAAGCATTTCCCAGGCAGGGTTATGTGCTGCCTGTTGCTCATGACAGATAGTTTGCCAGTTTTATGGCCAGTATCAAATTGAATATATTAGGTCTTGAAAACACATTTTCATTCGAGTTCCTGCATAGGCAAAAGATAATAGATGGTCCTGACAGAGAACAAAAGACCCATTATATTAGGATCTTATTTGCCTCATGTACTGCCTTTCTTCATTACTCATGTTTGCATTGGAGACAAATATGTCAAGGTGGAAGCTACCTGTCTTTATTTTACTTTTCATTCACTTGCTGAGTGCCTGGTCTCTGGCAAAGGACAGTATTATGAATAATGTATGAGAAACAACCAGAGGATGGGGATGTTATCCTTAGAAACACCTTTATTGGGAAGGACTGTGGATCACTCAGAGCACAGTGTCTTTGGCATATGAAACCCCAAGTAGCTTATTGTGTGTGTAATTAGGGAGGAGAAGAAATTCTTTAATGCATCTGCTCTCCTGGAAAAGTAATGGAGGAAGTGTAAAATGCAAGTGATGACAACTTTCTTTGCTCTTCCATCTTCTCTCTGGCTTCTCTCCTTAGACTGGAAGGAGAGTTAGTTTGGAATATTCTGGCAGGACAGTTTTTCTTCAGGAGATTCCCTGAGGAATCTCTGCTGCACAGCTAGCTTGCATATCAGAAGTCAGCAGATTCTATGGCTGAACAAAAAAGTAGGAGCCTTGAAGCCTGGAAGTCCTTGTGACAGACACTACCAAGGCTCACAATTTGCAGCAGAGAGCTCATACATGTTCCAAAATCCAGGCTTAGACTGGGGCACTGTGTTTCTGGAGCCTTGACTTGATGTTTGGAGGCAGAGGGCAATGGCAACGTGTCCCCTGTCTTGGGCAGCAGAGACATCAGTGACTTTCTTCTGGGAAAATGAAAATCTTTTGATTTCATGCCAGTAGGAGCTTAAGGTATTATAACTTCTAGAGAAAGAAGATGAGCTTTGCCTTGTATAATATGACTGTGCTGTGCTAGCTGTGTTACCTGATCTTATAGTCCTCTCATGAGCCTTAAGGTGCTTTGAGACAGGTCCTTTGTGTTTTGGAATGACCTTTCCAGATTCTCCATAATTTCTGAGGGAAATGAATCAGGCCAATGACCATAAGCTATTAGTTGTTTCCCTAACCTGAAAGTGACATTAACATCAACATCTAACTCCTTTTTTTTTTTTTTTTTTTTTTCTCCCCTGGGAAGCTGATGTTAGGTACTTTGTATGAGAAATTATCAACTTCAGATAGTTTGGGATTTACTCAGACTGTCTGCAGAGGAAACAAAATGTAAGAAATGGAAAAGCACTAAGTGTTCAAGGGAAAACAACACAGTGACAACTGAGAGAAGAGATTTAAAATAATTTTAAATAATGAAATGGATGGGTGCAGGTAATTCAAGAATAGTCTATGCACAGGAGGCAGCTGGAGAAGGAGGGAGTAAGCACAGTGGTAAAAGAGACTGCAAGGTAGATTATAGAGATCAAGGTAAGGATAAACAGAGGAAAATGAGAGAGCAGGGAAAGAAGAAGGAGCAGTAGAGTGCAAAATTTAGGGTAGGAGGGAATATAAAGAGGGAGAAAATGAAAGAAAAAGGGAAAAGGGGGTGTATTAAGAAAGGAAAAATTACAAGGACAGTACCAAGAAGCCAATTCCTTCTGTCTTCAATGAGCACTTAAAGCCTCCTTTTTCTTTTGGTCTGTGACTAGAGAGGGAGGAGGTTTCCACAGCCTTTGGAGAAGTAGGATGCAGAGACTAGAAGTGTGTGAGCTCTGGGAGGAGAGGGCTCACCAGAGCCCTTGGGTGCCTACTAAGGGCTTTTCTGCAGGGTGAACTGTAGGAACTGACCTAAATTTGAATTTTTCATTTTTAGAGAACGATCCTGTACAATCCAGCTGCACAGGGTTTGGGATCCTGCTGGAGTTCCTCCAGGAGTATATGCAGTGGACATTGCTGCTTAGGAGTGGAGATTATACTTAAACAATACTCCCTTTGCAATCGGGAATATTAATTTTGTGAGATTCATTGTTTAAAAGTGACAATGAATGTAGCAGGCGTCCTAGGACGTAGATAAGGGAAGTTTTCATGGCAGGAAAATAGTCATGCAATGAGTGTCACTCACTGTGAGTGAAAAATATTCTTGAAGTTAAAACTTTATCAGATTATTAGGACTGAAAGGAAGTCTCCCCTCAGTTTTGTTAGAGAAGTGATGTGGGCACCAGCTCGTTCCTATTTCCAAATAACATAGTAGACTGGAGCCAGATCTCAGCATTGAGCAGCTGCACTTATTAAAAACTGAAACTCCTTTCTGTGCTTGGAGCACAGTAAGAATTTAAACTTCCTGGAGATTAGGCTGCATGATGTTTTCAGAGTGTGTATTTTGATACTGTGTTTTATACCAGTTTAAAAGGGGTAGCTTCAGAAATGTTATTTTAGCTCTTAAAATACATTAAATATTTTGTGTATAAGTGTGGATGGTCAAAAGCATTCAGGTATGCTTTTCACTCAAGCATGTGTGAAATGTAGGACTATGGCATATGGGAGATGTTCAGCCAGTTGTGATAACAATAGAAAATTGACTTTCATAAAATCATAGAATATCCTGATATTGGTAAATTTAAAAAAAAATGGTTGATGATCTGAATTTTTTTTTTTTTAGATATCAAAATACAAATCTGAAAGATATTACACACTATGTGCGCTTCAGTGAAGCAGGAACACGTGTTTAAATCTTGCCCCAAATGAAGAAAACCTCATTTGAATTTAATTAAAATGCTACCTAGGTAGGTAGTAATATAACCATCTCACCTTGAGTGCATCTCAGATTTTACAGCAGTGTATCTTACAAACTTCTTGAGATGCCATTAAATATGAGACCTCAAGCTTAATTAAAAAAAACAAAACAAAACCAAAAAAACCTCCCCAGTTCACAGCACAGAACAGTTAATAAATGTATGAAATGGTCAGCTATGTAAGGTAGTTGGGTCACTGCCAATAAAACATTTAGGTAAATCTGCTTTAAGCTCCTTTGATAATTCAAGTATAGATGTATTAATTAAACGAGGTTTTATAATACAGTTAGGTCTTCCTTATGATACAGTATTTGTCCAGGTGAATGATTGCTGAAAGAGGGGGAAAAAATATGCCCTCACACTCCTTCTTTATCCAAGTTTAAATAACGTTTCTCCAGTTAGACCCATAAATTGTCTACCTCATTAAGCACAGGAACCAACAATGCACATATGCCACTAGTGTCCACTTTCCTTCAGAGATTTAGAGTGATGAAAAGATAAAAGGTCTGCCTACCAGATGGAGCTTGTCAGATTAGCAATTGGAGCAGTGTAAAGAGCACTGTCATATTGGGTTTTTTTCTTTTCCTTTCCTTTTTTTTTTCCTCAAGACACAAAGCAATCCCTTTATAACACATGTGCATATTTTATGGGGCTTTTTTTTTCTTTTTTTTTTTTTTTTTTTAGGAAGGGGAGGGAAAAAAGGCCTCAGCAGAAGGTTGCTGGTGGTTGTACCACTAGCAGAGTAGCCCTTGCCTTCAGGCACTTTCCTCGTAATAAGGAACATTAGCAACCAGTGGCTCAGGAAAGGCAGAGTCAAATAAGTCTCTTGGGGACAAGTAGGCCACATGAAGTGAGAACCATTAGACAAAGCAATGAGATTACTGCTCCAGAAAGGGTTTACTACATGTATTACCACATAGATTTTACAGGGTTGCTAGCTCACTCAGCTTACAAATGTCAAACATGATTTAAAAGGTTATTATGCTATCAAGAGAGAAAGAGGATGATTTTATATCACTGAAATTTCTATTTCATTCTGTTGCACCTACTGCATCTCACAGAGCCCAATATAGCCAAATAACCTGCTTTTCTCTTTAATAAGTCTTTCATGGCCCTCAGATTGAAAAAAAAAATCACTTTATTTGCATTAGAAAATGTGTCTCTTCTCATCACAAAACATTGTGATATTGTGTGTAAATCAGATATTGAGAATTTGAAGACTTGTCTTTTAAACTGACCATATTTGTATGTTATGTGTTGAAAAGGGCATTCTTAATTACTGTGAAATTGGAGTGATATGTTTTAAACACAATATGTGCTTTCCCAATACACTCTAAAGAGTAGGACTGTTTAAATACAGAAACTTAGGTACATTTATCTCTGGTTCAGTAAATTATATGAAGGTTTTATTGTACCTGGTTTTTAAAACAAAACTGAGGGGAAAAAAAAGTTTTTTCATTTTATACCCCCTGGGTATTTTTTTTATAGCTTAACAGGCACTTCTGTGGGGCAGTACGTTTAATTGTATTTTATAGCCAGACATAATTTCAGGCAGTTGTTTCAGTATTAGCTACCCTGGTATCATATTTTGCTTCCCAATTAGGATTAAAATTGAAACTTATTAAGTACTGGCTGGTTTGTACCTAGTTACTATATGGCTTCCAGCAGAGTTCCTAAATTACCCAATACAAAGCATTCTTACTTTAATTTTTTACCCAGCTAGGATCCATTGCAATATGGAGTAAAAGCTGTTTTGTGTGATCTGGATATTTTAAAGGAAACCTTTTTTTTTCTCCTTTCTTGTTCTGAGGCCTCTTATTTCAGTTTCTCTAAAATAGTGACAGTTTCTCTAAAATAGTGACAGTTTCTCTAGATTTGCTTTACACATGTACAAATCACCTCCATTTCCACAGTGAATGGAAATTGTTATTTATTTGTATAAATCTAATATTTCTAGCTGCTAATCTTTGGTTGACTCCAAGTACAGTAGTGCATTGGAGCTTGTGAGGAATGATGGCATTCGCTGGAGTTCGGGGTAGGGGGTTTTAGTCTGATAGCCAGCTAATGCAGATTTTTTTTTTTCTTTTGTCTTAACCCTGAAGCATTCAATTTAATGCTCTGGATTCATATAGGTAGTAAATATATATGTATCAAGATTAAATTAAAACATTTGCAGAAAGCTTACTGCTGAATGTCTGCATGAAAAGCAGGGCTGAATTGTTCCAGAATCAGCGTGTCTGTTGTCTTCATCTGTCACAGGAAGTTTGAGAACCTTCATGTGGCAGTGGGCAAAGTGCCTAAGTTAGAAAGGAAGCAATTTTGTGAGAAACAAGAAAAGTCACCGCATTGCCCATAGAAGTAAGAAAGACTAACAGTTAATTTAAAGAAGAGTAACAATTGATCTTTCCCATCAACGTTTTCCTACAAAAGTTATTAAAAATATGTATCAGGTTTTTAAACTGATATTTCAGACTTGTGGAGAGAAGTATGTTTTCTTTATGAACGAAATGTTTTACATTACAGTGTGTTAGTCCGAGGGGAAGAATCCATGTCCTTAATTCTTGTTAGAACTTGATATGAAAACGTAAACTGGCAAGATGAACATAAGTTAGGACTCCAGGAGTTCTCTGTTTGACTCTGCTCTATTGATGTCTAATTCTAGTGGCATAAACATGGAAATCTATTTAAAAGAGTCCTTGGTAAGTAAAAATTGCCTGCTTCATTTTGCTTGGGTGCAGAGGGCATAAACAGTTGAATAATAATGATATTTTTGCACTTGTATTAACACTTTTTGTCTGAGTATTTCAAAACGCATTGTAAACATCCCCACATGGACTTTTTCATCTTGTAAATAAGATCTCAGGTCTACAAACTGTGATAGCAAGACAAAGTAGGAAAGTGCCAGTTGTGGCAGAGCATGGGAAGGAGCCCAGGAATCCTGATCCTCAGGGTCCTGTTGAACCATAAGAAATCATGCAGATTATAACTGTCTTTAACAACATAGGGCCCCCATGTGAGTTCAAGAGAGAGATTATGTTTGAAGAATAAAGGGAAATACTTTTCATAAAGATAGACTTTTAGTGTTGTTTAGATTTACCAAATTATAAGTGGATGTATTTTCCCAACTTCACATTTAAGCATCTTCTTGTTTCAAGGGAAAGTGCTGGATAAATGATTTAAATATTCTCAGAAGGCCAAAAGGTCTCTTATGAATTTTTTTCTGGGAAAAGAGCAAAACCACTTGACTTATAAAAGTAGTTCATGCTGATTTTAAATGAGGAGATTTTTTTTCCCCCCCGAGCAACCATGTTTAATGAAAACTTGCTTATTGATAGAAAAGGAAAAAAGAGTAGTTTATGCAAACAGTATTAAAAGAAAAAACAATGAACCAAAACAAAACAACACTTGATAATTTATCCTTCCTTCATATTCCCAAATAGACTTGTGAGAAACACCAAATCATTCTCCCAAATTAAGGGATAGAGCAGCCGGGTTACCTCAGTGGTGGTGATGCAGACTGTGCAGAGACTTCCCGAGCCCTCTTGGGATAACATTTGTGTGCAATGCCACTGGAAGGAAAAATAATGAAATTAGATCCAAGAACATGGCATGAAGGACCTTGCTGCATTTTAGATAGTGTCACTAAATTGGAAGCTATCTGATATTTTTCTGGTATGTGTTTTGTTTTGGATGGGGGAAAGAGGGATTCTCTTGAATTTTTCTGTGAGGAAAAGAAAGGAAAGTAAAGCAGTCAGGTTCAAGTGCTTGGATGTGGTTGAAGATGCAACAGGGTGTATTTAGTACATTAAAAAAAAACCCCAACTGTTTCCTGGTACTTGTAGTTTATAATTTTATATGAACACCTAATCTGAGTGGTTTGTAGCTGTTAGCATGATACTGGAGCCTGACACCAGTTGAAACCCTTGGGTACTGCCACAACAGAAGCAATGAAGAGGAATTTGTTTGTCAGCTTTTCCTTTGTTTTTAATTGGATTTGTCAACCCTTTTTAGGTGGAATAGACTTCAGAAATATTGTAGTTAGGGAACTCTGTATGGTCAATGCCTTCAAGGGTTAGATTCTTCTACAAAGACTGGTGATATTCATTGTTTGGCATTTTTGCTAGCACCCACTTCTGCAAATAAAACTAAACTGTACTGTTGGTGTGTTCTGTTCTTTTTGAAATCCATTTTTGTGCTTGTTTTTGTTTATACATCTGTGCTGAATCACTGGGATTTTTTTTTTTTACTAATGTGTTCTTTTAGCTCATTAGAGAAAAACAAAACCACAAACAAACTATGGTCAGACACTGGTTCCACTGAAAGAAATCACAAAACTCTGACCAGCTCCAGCTGAGCTTGGCATTTTAACCCTCATCATGAATCCCCACCACACCAGCTTCTGTGGTGAGGATGTTTGTTGAGACTTCTTGCCCCATCAACTCAGGTCCCTGGTTTCCATAGCACCACAATGTTTGTTTAGTGGTCAGTGCAGGAAGTCAGTTCTGTAACATGCTTTAATTTATAAGTTGCCTTTAAAGAAAGAAGTAGCAATTGCTGTCAAGAATCCCTATAGCAGCAAGACAGATGAGAACAGGTTAGTTCTTCTGAGAGTTTTTAGATGTCTGACATCTCTGTGATCAGGGACCTAGGTAGGAGATGAATGTGTAATGGGTTCTGTGGGTGTGTCCATAGCTCCTTAATTTAGGGCTACATTATAGTGCATTTCTCTGTCTCTGAAAAGTCAGGCAGGGTAGGATTCAGTTTCCTAAACGTAGGCACCTACTGACATTTGAAATGTCCCAGAATGTTTTTCTCCAGTTGCTGATCCAACAGCAGAAGGGTCTTTTGCAGATCCTCGTTTTCCAGCCAGCCTTGTCCTTTAGAACACCTCCTGGCTTGACCAAGAGCACCCACCTCATGTGTTGCCACCTGCCTTTGGACCCCTGTATTTAGGAGGCCATAATGGGAAGCTTAACACCATTGATTATTTCAGTGCCTTTTGTCAGAGTAGAAATCACACAGCTGTATCAGGGAATCTCAACTGGTTTAGGAAAGCTCTTGTCATGAATGATGAGGTGAGATAAGAAGAGGAAAAATACAAGGACAACTTTCAGATTTCCAATGAAATTTGAAAAACTTTGAATAATTTGAATGATCATTAGGAGTCCATTTATTGTCTTCTGTACTGACACTATCAGGTAGAGAGGTAGATATCAATATGGAATATCCATTGGCATTTTTGTGTGCAGCTTTTAGTTCAGCTTAGGCTTTAGAGTTATTTTGGAACTGTAAGCGTGAGAAAGGACTACAGAGAAGCCTGATGGGTTTTTTGGCTACAGATGTACCAGAAACATTTTAAAATGGTCCAGAGAAAATCTTTTGGGTTTAGAGTGACTATTGAGGGGAAAAAAAAATTATTTCCAGAAAGATACTGACATTACTGAGAGAGCTCAGCTAAAAATAGAACAAATTAAAGGGCTAAAGGGTCCAATTTGCTAAGAATGTTGAATTTGAAAAGTTTGATGAAGTGATAACTAAGAGGGATCTGATAACTCTCTGTAACTGTGCCTTTTGCCCAAAAGGAGGGAGTAGTTAGCCTGGAGGAACTGGAAGTAAAGTACACCTATAGGATAAAGAGAATAAATGGACAAGTTAGGTCATACACTTCTCATGTCCTAATTGCTTATGTTCTCTGCCCCTACTTACAGCTCATATTTTCACTTTTAGGCTGTCAGAAAGGATGAGTGCCAGGTTAGCATGTTAACCTTCCTTGCAATGACATCCACTGTCTTTCTGGCACCCCTAATATGAAACACTTCCATCTTCCCGCTTTTGCTTTCAGTGCCTGCCTTGTGCATCTCTAATCTAGATCCTGACCCTGAACATCTGACCACTGGGACTTAGGTTTGTAAAACCCTTTCAACAGGAGGAAAATGGGTGACAAAATTACTTAGAATATGGTACCTTTAGCTTCCACGCCCCTGCTTGCTTGCCTTGTCTTCCACTTCTATAAACGTCAATGCCTCATTTCTTGCTTTTTCTCATTTCTGCCTCTGTAACTCTGTCTGTGCTGCTTTTCATGTGTCTGTATCAAATTAAAGCTTGCAAAAAAAGCTTGGAAGGTTGTAAGAGGCAAAAGGAAAGCATGCTTTCTGTTGGGGACATGGCAGAATGACTGGGGACACAGTTAAAAACTATCAGCAGATGAACTGTATTTTGTTAAGTTGCTGTGATTCAGCTGTTACCTGCACTCAGCATTCCTCCCCATATGCTTGACTCCAGCATTCAGGACTTTACAGATAAATTCAGAGGAATGCAGCAGTCCTGTATTAGGTGGCAGAGTGTGTGAAATACACCAAAATACAAAAAAAATCTTCAAAATCAGAAGCAATGTGGTCTGTTTGATGCTTTTTTTTTTTTTTCCACCACTAAAAGTATAAGATTCCAAGAACAGTTAACTTTTTCTGCGTAGTAGCACATTCCTCTATGGAACCAAGGAAATAATAACAGTCAAATGTGAGTTTCACAGCTGCTAAGCCCATCAGATTTCAGTTGCTTTACATAGCTCCCCATGTGGTCTCTTTTTCTGCCTTAAATTTGCTGAGCACATGAAGGGGGCTTCAAGTCTTTTTGCAATCTTGGCTGAGTTACTTTTGGAAAGTTCCAGTAAACTCTCATAATTACCTCATTCACTGCTTGTAGTCAATGCATTGATGGTATTGCTGTGTTTTCAAGCTAAAAAAATTAGGTCCCATGATGCAAGCTAGTGGCATTCATACATATGTTAAATATATTTTAATACAACACTATCCAAACCAGTAAATATAAAATATGTTCTAATTATAAATTATTCATGAATGCATTTGAAAAATGTCAAGCTGTTATGAAATAGTTTCTTTGAAATCCTTTCTCTTGTCAAGAGTAGGGCAAGATGGCAAAATATCACATTTGTCTAATGGGCCCAAGGAAAAACTCCTATAAAATACAGTATTGTGCTTGAATTGATAAAGAAAATGGGAGAAGAAATCCAACTTTTGGCACAGCCAATTGATGGGTTCTGTTACAGGGCTCTGTTCCTTCTTTTATACACAACCAGGGGATTTTAAATAGGCCTTACTGGCAAAGAGAAACAGCAGGGTGAAGGAAAGCCATGAAAAACTCTGGCATCCTTTAGCTGAAAGAAGATAAAATTCATAGAAAGCTTAGCTATAATACTTGACCACCTAAACTGTGTCTGGAAAATGTAGATGGCTTCTCACTGTAGGCGCAGGTGGTGTGTATTACAAGGGCAGGATCAGGCAGTCTTACTGCATAAGGTCTTTTAGATGAAAATTCAGCTTTAGACAAAAATAAAACAGGTGCCTTTTTAGAGTTAACAAACTTCTTTTGGATGCCGAACTTTCAAAATATGTCTTTAAACTATAGGCAGTGAGTGATAATGTCAACTGAGCTTTAGCTCCTGAAACTTTATAAAGCAGTTGTGAATTGTGTAGGGCGAGGGCAAAGAGAAGAGTTAGGCAGAAGGATGGTCAAGGCTGCCCAGCACTGCAGGCTGCTCTGTGTCCTCCTCGCAGCTCCAGGAAAGCAGTAGTGAAATACTTCACGGTTCATAATGATGAAGTGCTTGCCCATGTCTCAGCAGGTTGCCAGAAAAAAGTAGCAGCACAGACCAACTTGATGGGAGAGCTCATCCAAGCATTCTGAGCCAGAAATTCAGAAGTTGTGATGTACGTGACATCTCCAAGGTGGTGCTGACAGATGAGTTGTAAAGGAAGAAGTACAATTGGTCATTAAAGTGCTGGGTTGAGCAGGAATAGAAGAGCTGCTTTTGCAAATAAATCACTGTGTTTTGTTGAGACACCAAATTTTCTTTCCTTGAGTGAGCAATTACTGCTGGGCAATTGTAGTAGAAAGACCTGAAGATTTCAATATCATTCTAGGAAATGAGGAATAATAAAGAAACCCAGAACCCAGTTGTATGTAAAATAATGATTTCCCTTGATAGAAAGCATTGCACATAGACATAAGCCTTTGTTGGAACAGACTGATTGTGAGTGTATCAGCCAGTATGGAAACTGTTTTTTCCTGAACAGAAGGAATGTAAAATACTGTCCCTGAAGAAGGCGTTTGTTTGTGATTGTTGGTTTGACACTACATCAAACTCACTGTAATATCTTTTCTCAAGTAGCACATACCATCCTTTGCCCATCAAACAAACAGGAAAGAAAGAACATTTCTTCTGTTTGGATGATAATCCTATTTAGTGGAGTGGAAAATTTTTAGGTTGAAAAAGTGGCTAACATAGGATCGTAATACCTAAGCTCCACAACTACTTATTACTGGGCAAGATCAGGTCTTCATTTCAATCCACTGGGAAGTACTTTTCCATTTAAATAACCATCTGCACTTTCTATGTATAGAGTCCAGTGGAAGAATAGAAGGTTTCTTTAAATGGCACTGTGAATTTTATGTGTGCTAGCTGGCCAAAATGCTGACTGAAGTTCAAAAGAGAAGAATGGAGTGTTAAGGAAGCCACCATTATGTATGTTAAACTGCTTCTAAAGATAACAGCAAAGTGATCTTTGCAAAGTCAGGGAAGGACAGCACATTTGCCACGTGTATCACATCTCTTCTGTGGACAAAGAATTTTACTTTAAGGATTATCAGCTTTCAGATTCTTGTTATTATTATTATTATAGTTAAATATGTATTTATTGCTAAGGTAGTGGTTTCAGGTATTATTACAATTATTCATTAAATTGTAAGGAGCATGTTTAACAGGTATTTTTAAATTTTCAGGCATACATGTTTAGGATAGGTGTTGCCTCTGCTGAGATGCTTCTGGCGCTTTGGATTAGGATGGAAGTCTGAGATTGCAAATTTTATTTGGGTATTAAAATGTACCAACATACGTCTTGGTGTCCTGCCAAGTAAATTGTAAAGGCTAGGCATCAAGTACTGAATCATTACAGAATTGCAAAAACGAGTGTTCATGTAAAGAAACTGCACTAGTTTTTACAGTAAAATGGTCACATGATAGGTTAGACTGCTTACTGAGTTTGTTCCCTGGGGTGCATTCACTTAGTTACCAAGGAATTTTTTGAGTGAATTTATCAAACTTTTATTGGACAACATACAGATTTGAATCTACTTGCATGCTTATTTTGTATATTCTATTTTGGTACCCAATATTGAAGATATATTAGAAGATATACAGACATTTATATTTATGTCTTTTATCAGCAGTGGAGGCATGAGTTTGTCTCCCACTGCCTGCTCTTTGTAACTATGTCAGAACTTAATTCTGATTTTAAGTCTACATGTTTAGCTGGGGTCTCTCCAGACATGCAAATCTGTCAGAGGATATGGAGCATTTCATCTCACAATAGTCTTTAGGGTTATGACATTTAAGCAGTAAGCTTTTGGGGATAGAAAACTAGGACAGAGAGAAGGCAGAGGCTGCTCTGTGTCTGTCTATGCAATACCCTATGTTAAGATAAAATCTTAGTTTCTTCTTCAGGCATTAAAATTCAGTTGAAAAATGTAAAACATAGAAATGAACTGTGGTTTTTTTTACTTGATATGTTTTACGATATACATATCTTAATCTAAGCAGAGGAGGTGTTACAGATTATTTGGAGTAAAAGGTGAATTAAAAAAATGAGTAAGAATTTCTTAAAGGCCAACATATGTTTGTGGGATCATTTTGTGGAGGAGAAAATTTTCCAGGTCCTTGAAATTGCTTCAACATCTACTATTACTCTAAATATAATAACAGCAACAATAATATTTTCTGTGGTTAAATATGTTTTTAAGTATGTGTATACATATATATGTAACATATACATATGCATACATACATAACATATACATATGCATACATGTATACATGATGCATATATATGGTATTTATAAATCTAATTGTTTGCTAGGTGTGGCATTTATTGTTCTGCTGCTTTGCAAGTAGAATTCCTGTGGGAAGCACTACATCACTGAAGTTACGACTTTAGTTGGCCAAGGCAACCTTTTGTAGACGGATCTTTTGGGGTTTTACAGACCTTGGGAAGAGTGGGAGGGGAAAGCGAGTGGTGGCTGCTCCCATAGAGCCAGCCTTCTGTCTTCTGCCCCTGTTTCTGTGGCTCATACACACTGTTCCTTGGAGTTTCTCACCTTTTCAGCTGCCAGAAGCTGGCAGGTTTCTGCAGGGCTTCCCCATACACCAATGAGATACGCTTCTCTTTTGACCCTGAGCTTGCATTAATGCCAGCCGGAATGGCATTGCTGTGGGTCAGTTGCTGACTTGGAATAAGATGGGAGCCACTGGAGCAGGAGGAGGATTCAGGAACAAATGCTTTACAGGAGAGCAACTGCCATATACTTTCATTAGACATTGTACAGCCATATGGAACTATAAACAGAGAAAGATGCAGCTTTGAAATAAAATTGGCTAAAGCCTTCTGTCAGTATTTAAAATGCAAGATTCTTCTTTCTATTTCTGTCAAATATTTAATTTTCTGCTGACTGACTGCTGACTTCAAGCTGTGGTCCACTACACTAATACCTTAGTGACTTTTCATGTGCATTTGGTACTGAGAACTCCTAGAGGTATCTGCTTGTGTCCAAAAACTTGCTCTGGTTGGCATTCAGAGCTTTTCTTCTGTGATGATGTTTTGTTTTCAGACAGTTGCAGCTTCCTTCTTGGACCTTTGTTGGCTCTGAGCTGTGGTAGTTTTTTGAAAGCCTCTCACTGGTAGGAAGGTCTGAAAGAGGTAAATTAATTTTCTCAGGAATGTGTTGCAATAATTTAATCTCAAAGTTGTGGACAAGCACACTAGGAAAGCAAGCCTGAACTGCAGTTCTTGAGATAAAAAATATAATTCTCTTGAAGTTCCTTCTAACTTAGGAATGTGAGGTTTACAATGCCATCATCACTGGATGATACAAAGTGTGTTCAAGTCTTTCTGTCACATTTAGTGGGCTTTATATCAGATTTTCATAGTTACAGATGTTCATCACAGCAGAAAATAATGCAGTTCCTGAAAGAAAAGAGAGAGGTCTCAAGCAATATTCTCTTTTCATATTTACAGCTGAACCAAGTATTCCTGTATTAAGATTTGAGCATCATGTTCTGTTTCGATAATGATTCTAATTTCCATAACCTTTTGATAGTGGGCCAAAAATAGCATATAATTTTTTCTTAATATAATCTCAAAAAGAGAGCACACCAGCTACCTGATACTTGTTATTATTCCTCTTACAAGCAGAGAAAAAAAAAAATCTGTAATGTTCTGAAGTCAGAAATGCTGAAATTTCTATTAAAAAAAATCTTAAAATGCTGACTAGATAAATTATTACTGCAGGCAATTAAAATGTATGATTTCTGTTGCTATATGCTGTGGTTTGGGATTTTTTTTCAGTGCTACAAGATATAGCATACTTCATTCATCAAAAAAACAAATAAAGTGTAAAATAAAAAAAAAAGGCGGAACTAATCAAACCCCAGGACAAGTCTTTCTCCTTAACTACATGTGCATCTCTTAAGGGTTTAGTATGAGCTCCAGTAAGCTACCACTGGGACTAATAGTGATAGACCTTTGTCATGCTGTATTGAGGGTTTATTAAGAGCTTTGCCTGGTTTATTTGGCTTTTTGATGTTTATATGTAGCTTGATTCAGGATTCCACCTTTCTCCAGTGCTCATTAGTCGTAGTGGCCTTTCTAAACCAGGTCTTTTGGGACTGGTGGTGATTGTGACAGATGGTAGAGGAGCAGAATTGCTCTGGGACACTGCTACTCACTCTGTCTCTGTCTTTCTCTTGCCTGCCTTCCTCTTATTTCAGTGCTGATGTTGGATTCCCATGCATTTGCCCCTGGAGAGACACAAATTACAGTAGTTACTTATGCAGCACTTCAGACTACTTGTAAGAATAAACTCTCGTGCTTCACTTTGTCAAATAGAAAGCAATTATGTTTTTCTTTTTTATAGTTGGATTTCTCTTTTTTTCCTTCTTGTAAAAGGTAATGCATTGAGAGTACTAAAGCCTAATGACACGGCTTTGTAGAGAAGCATGTTACAGTTGAGCTAAAGCATTCTTCAGCTGCTTTCCTGGACTTATTTTTAATTAGACATGCTCTGATGGAGAAAAGTGGCATTTTAATTCTAGCCTCTAAAGGGCCAAGATTACTTACAGCAATATTCTCCTAATTTGTATGATCAATATATAGAAATCCTCCATATTTGTCCAGTACAAACAGGAATGGCATGTCACTGTCATT
The DNA here is from genome assembly GCA_013397815.1 of Aleadryas rufinucha. Taxonomy (NCBI): domain Eukaryota; kingdom Metazoa; phylum Chordata; class Aves; order Passeriformes; genus Aleadryas; species Aleadryas rufinucha. Next base: position 884,850 of record VZTH01003626.1, read on the forward strand.
AAATCTGTGAAAAAGATTGTGTTTTGCGTAAAGAAGCAAAGCAAAACTCAGAGAAATTTTCATCTGGGAAAAAAGGAAGAAAATGAGGAGAAAAAAAATCTGAGATGGTGAGGAAAAAAGGGAAGAAATGGAAGACATATTAAGCTATATTGCTTATGTCCGTTTTCTTCCCTCCTGGTTGGTGAGGTAAAACTTCAGCTTTTTAAGTCAGTCACAATGTGTGAGATTTTTCTCAAGACACTGCAAAGAGCACAAAATCCCAGGATTTAGCATGAGAATGCCACCCAGTAATATTTCTGTAAATTCCAATACATGTTGAAAAAACTACTAGGGCATACCAGGATAATGTAGAAGCACACAATACAATGTCACAAATGTTTGTGCCGTTTATCATTTTAAACCTAATCACATTTGTTTCTCTCTTGTTTGTTCAGAACTAAAGGCCAGATTTCTTTTTATTTATTCAAAATAGAAATGTTGTACAAGGAACACTGTATTGTCTCCAGTCTTGCTGAGGTGACAGGCATCTTCCTCCTCTTCTCTGGGTCTTTACAAAGATTAATTGCCTCTTCAAACCCCTGTGCCTTTTGCCTTCAAAGCATTCTCCCTTTGATCCTGCTCCTCCTTAGCTGCCCATCATCACTGGCCTCAGACATGAAGAAGTCTAAACTGGATTTGCCCGTGTATTTGTGAAATTCACTGTTGAGGGGAGCAGCTTGCACGTCCTCCATTGCTCATGGACTATTATTGGATTAACTCTAATAGTGAACTGCAGTGTATCCTGGAGAGGACCTTGGAAAAATGGGAATAGTTCTGTCATTTCAGGGTCAGTGCTCTGTCCTGATGTACTCTTTTCTTAGTTGGGAAATAAAGCCTGCTTTTACGGTCTTTTGTGGATTTTAGGGGGTGATCAGATAAACACAAACTATTTTGATCAGTGTACAATGCTATGGTGGATAATCATAAATTCCTAATAGTGAATATTACTTGTAAACAAATTATGTGAAAGAAGGTAAAGGAATTGCATCTACTAAATTGTACATATCTATTGAAAAATACAGTGCTCTCTTTTTGTCCTTTTCTTACTTTATATAACCCAGGGACTTTAAGTGTTACTAGCTGTATTTAAAATGAAGTTGCAATAGATATTTTCATTAGCTTAATTATAGATAAAATCCTGCTGCACATGTAGCCCCTTTTTCAAGCTAAATAAAAATAAACCTTATAATTCTTAATGAGTCTTCAGGTCTTCCTACATGTAATAGAATTTTGAAAACTTAATTTTTTCTGTAGTATGACTGAACTCAAACCTGACTCCTTTTCCCTTTGTTAGATTTTCTGATTTGTTTTGTGTTGCAAGATGTTTCAAAAGTTATTCAAGTGGAAGCAGGCATGTGCTGTGCACACCACAGCATACAATTTTAATTTCATGGAGGGCAATGGGGTTTTTTTGTTCTTTGCCAGGCCTTTTATGAACATGCTGCTAGATCCCCTGTCTAATAGCACCTGCTGTGCTAGTGATGGGGATATGTGTATTGGTATGTCTACCTTGGGAGATTATGGGAATGGTGAGGGCAGGAGACCAACAGGGAGGCCAGTGTGTGTGTATACTTTCCAAATTCCTAGCTACGCCCCTGGCTAGATTGCAGTGATAAAAGTGGTCTGCTGTTAACAGTGGAGTATAGAAAATGAGGATTAAAAAATAGCATATTCCTGCATGATAATGACTGTGTATTCTCTGTACTGTCTAGCAAAACAGCAGCAGAATAAAAGCCTCTCTAAAGCACAGCCGTAGAGCCCAGTTTGCCATACTGGCAACCATTTCTTGAGCTTGGAGAGCCATTCTATCTGTTCCAGCCTCTGTCACCTTGGGTTTCAGGCAATGTGGTGGTAGCTTTATGAATTTCACCTTACAGGGGACTAGTTATTAGGGCAGATGCAACCAGGGAGTTGACAACCTCCTACACACATTGACTGGACTGACATTTGCTTAGCGGTAACAAGCTGCCATAGTGTGGTGCCATGGGGGCCCTTGGGCTTGATTTAAGAGTGCTGACACCAACTGCTTGTTATTTCGTATTTTAGAGCTGTCAGGGAGGCAACTGATGTCAGCATAAAATTATTTGATAGCTCTAAATCATGAGTAAAGTATGAATCTATTGACAGCAATAAGCAAACAGTCAAATTGTTGGACCCTTCAATTGGGAGAAAATTGACACCAGAATGGTGTGCATACACTTAGACGGGCAGAAAATGTGACTGTAGCCCATCTGTGCCTTCACTCTGAAATCCATGCGGATGATTCAGTCTTTTAATATCCTGGTAGAACTGCTGCTGTTACTACCCAGCAGGTTTTCTAGGAAAATACTGCACTGCAATTTTCATTGTGTTTCCACCGAACTTTTCATATGGTAAATTTGATAATGGTAACATTTGCTTGTTGTACATGTAATCACAATTACATCTATATTCACTAAAGGCCTTCTTGAAAATTTTGTGTGGAGATGAGGCTCTTGAAGTAGGAAGATAATACGGCTGTTATGCTCACAGTGAATATTTACGAAGCATACAGCATTCTAACCCCCAAAGCTGTATCAGTTGCTTTACCTATGTCCCACTTAATTTTCTTAGATTTATTCCAGTGTAACTCCATTACCATACAGTGAATCAAACATGTAAGCTTCAGTTGTGGAGTAACAAAAAAGATTTTTTTTTTTTTTTTTTAATCTCTGCAGTGTTTCTCTTTTTCTTTTCTATCCCATTGCCCTAAGCCCATCACATGGATTTTGGGAGCTTCTGATTCTCTAATTCTGTCCCAGTATATACCAATTGAAAGCATTTAGTTGTGATTAAAGCAGATTGAATGAGATAATCCCTCTGAGTGAGCAGCTTCAAAAAGCTCAAACACAACTCTTTGGGGACATGAACTAACTCAACACAAGCTAATTCCTGCGGCATCTCCCATGTGATACGTTAGGCACACTACTTACTTGTTTTGCTTACCAGATCCCATTAGAATTTCTTTTTTGGTTTAGAACTGAATTTTTATGTAAATTTTAAAAGTCATACAGCATGGAATTGTGCAGTTTAGACTTCTTTAATGTGCAATAATATGAATATTTTCTATGTTAGAAGTGGAAGGAGATATTTCTAATGGAAGCAGTGATGCATTGAGTGGTGACCTGCAGAGGAAGGGTAATAATATGCAAAGCATGGGAAATAGGACTGCTTCACTTTCAGCAGTATAATGCTTTGGTTAGATAGTATCACACTGTCCAAGCCCCAGTGCCTGGCCTCATGTTTAACACTTTGCACTTTTTCCAAGTAACAGTAGAATGGTAGCCAAGATTTTGAAGCTGAGGCCTTGTAAGTGCAGCTGGAGTTGAGAATGTTGTAATGTTGATAGCTTTTTCCAGTAAAGTATTTTCTGTTAAGGTTATAGCAGTTGTTACTTGTTTATATTTAAATTCCTTTCCTCAAATGTATTATTGAAGGGGACCTAAACGTTGAGATCTACAACCTCTGTAGATATGAAAATGCAGATTTTTTTTTCATTTCACCTTTGAATTTTTGGAAGAGACTTTATTTGCCAGGATCCACAGCTGACCTGATTGTACTGGTCATGTGCTAGCCATGAGGCTACAGTGGAAAGTGATGTGATTGCTGTCCTCTACTGTTCACTGTGGAGGACAGGCTCAGAATTAAAATGCTTGAAAATACTAGATTCTTTTTCAATACATGTGAACCAAATTCAGTCTGTTCTACAGAGCTATACCTGTTACACTACAGATCTACTCTTTTTATACTTATCATTTTAAAACCAGGGACATGACATGGACTAAGGTGGCATGTAACTGTCAAAGGAGAAACAAGGTGACAGTACGAGCTGTTTTCAACACACCTCAGGTTTCTGAGTGCTGAATGAAAATCTTAGCCATTCTGGTAATTGTGTATATATTTTTGAAATTATTCTGCCATGGCAAAAATACCTGTGAATGAAATCTGAAATGTGATCTCCACATAGTCTCTATCAAGAACTACTTTGCCATGCTAGATTTGGATTGGGGAAAAATTACAAGCTAAAATTTGAAGCAATTGGGAAGATCCTTGGCACATGCCCAGCTGGCAGTTCCAACGTTGTGTTAGCTCAGCTCAGTCCCCAGCCTTAGAGCAGAGAGGTGGTTGCTGAGTCTGGGACAACTTGCACATGTGGGGGATCATAAATATCTTGGCCAAGTGCCACCTACCTCAGTCTTTTTTACAGAAGGAATACTAATGCATTACTGCTGAGGCAAATTCTGCTACATTTTGCTGTTGTTCACCAACAAAGGAGAAACAAGAGATTAACTTTAAAAGGTGTTACTGAAAGTGAAGAGACTTTGATGTGCCTGAGAACCTTGCTTTTAGCAACCTTGTGAACTAATTGAAGGTTCCAGTCGTGTGTTAAGTGCACTGTGTGCCCAGATATAACTTGCCAATTATTACCACCTGCAGTTGTAACTAAATGGACACTTGATTTTGAATCTGGGGCTGACCTACTGGATCTGTTTACCCTAGAACAGAGATGGCTTCAGTCTTGTGTCACATATGGAAAATAAAAAAAAAAAAATTGCCAAGCAGGGAAGGAGATGTTAAGACTTGACTGATACCAAGCTCCTTTACAACAGGAGAGGGAAGAGTCAGAACTGGGGCCAAACTTTCTTTCAGTAATGAGGGAAGATAGAAGAAGCAGAGCAGTTGTAACCACTTGAACAAACCTGACTTTTCAAGATTCAGTCATGGGAAATCTTTGTTACACCTGAAAATTTTGTCATAATTTGAAGTCAGTTCTGACTCACTACAAAACTCTGTACGTTGTGGTTTTGAGACAAATGTGGGAGGCAGGAAGAATGAATAAGAGATGGAAAAGGATTTTGAAAAGGAGAAGTACCCTTGCTGTATCACTGATGTAAACTGTATAATAATTCCCATTACGTGTCTGAAATCATTGTGAGAAAGGAATGCGGGAATGGCTGTTTTAAAACATTTCTCTCCTTTTTGCTTAAAAAGCAGTACCAGTTCTCTGTCTTTATCTTTGATATATTGTAGAACCGTTACAGAATGGGATTACTTGCCACTTGGAATTATCAGGACTATCCAAGTTTGACTGACTTTGGTCACTGTTTCAAAGAAATTAACACTTACACATTGGAATTTATCAATAAGATTATCAAAGGTCAGATGAACAGCGTGGAGCAGGAGATGTAATACTGGGGGGAATGGGAATGGGCAGACAGGAGAGGAAAAGAGAAGGACAGCTCTTGTCTGGACAGGAAGCAGTTACCCATGTATGACACTTTCATACTTGTCTTTGGGCTTTGAAGAGTCTTGCTTCTTCTAGTAGCAAAATACGAATATACTTTACTTTTTAAAAAAATAATTTAATTTTTGTAATCACTTATCAGATTGCCTAAGAATTGTCTATTCTTGACCTGGGCATGCTGAATTTGGTGCATGTTTGGGCAAGGAATTAATCCTACACACATGGACCATTCATCTATAACAAGGAAGAAGACCTTCAAAGTCTTAGGGAAATAAGGTTACCTTAGAAAAAATTCTTTTTTGTGTGTCAATATATTTTATCTCTTCATGTAGTCTAGATACTCTGGAAAGGAGGAAAACCAGGAACACTGATTGTTATTTTCTTGAGAGACAGAATCCTTGTCATTTGTCTCAGCCTGAGGACAGAATTCATAAATCTATCAGGTTATTTGTTATCATTTCAAGACTACAGGAAGATGAGGCAGAGATCAGAATTCAATCATTTTCACATAATGTGTCTAGAAAAATTACACTGCTATGTCCAAACTGAGAGCACTTCACTGCGTAGGAGGAATCTGGTTCTGTTCTTAGTCCCATGGGATACATGAACACAGTTAATTTGGTTGGGGGGCACAGTGGTTGGCTTTCTTTTGTTTTTAAGTGTTTTGTGTTGCCCTCTGATGAAATACCACATATTGAAGTAGTCCGGCTTTAGGCCTTAAACCAGCCTCTCCCAGCCCTGCTCTTATTCCACTGGTTATAACTGGGCTTCTGGAAGAAAATTATTTTGTTTAGGTGTCTGTACTGAGGTGTGGTTTCATTACCTTCTCGGCTTTTTAAGGTGGCATTTTGTTCTGACAGTGTGAAATGCAAGGGAAAGAGCCTCTCTTCTGTCACAATTTTTTTTAATATATGAAAAGAGAGTTACATTTGTGAGAGTTTAATTAGGTGAAGCTATTGAATGTCACTAGGTAACTGCTCATTGAATTGTTGTCAATAAGTGCACTGTAATATTACATGCATTTACCTGTAATATCTATCCTTATAAAACTTTTTTATTATCATTTTTATTGTGTCAAGTTTTTTTGCCTGACAGATCTTGATAAAGGTTCTACATGCATTGTTTAGAGAAAGGTTCTGTTTGGAGCTCCATTAATAATGGATATCATCCATCTGTCTCTCAAAAATGAATTTTCATGATCTCATTGTTTTGAATGTTATGGCTAAAGCTCACAGTTGTCATATGTAGGAAGAAGAATTTGCCTTCGTAGATTAGACCATTGGTCCATGAAATCAGGAATCCTGCCTTCACTGGCAGCCAGTTCATTGCTCTACATATTAAGGACACTATTCTGATCATTCAGGATACAGAATTTTCTCTAATTTAAATGAAAAAGCAGCATGATAGGGCTCTTTCATTTCCCTCCAGGATATTAGGGCACATTCATGGAAACGCATCAGGGACAATACCACATGCTGTGCATATCCTAAAGGGGGAAGGAGAAATCTGTAGAAGAGTAGTGAACAGTACAGACTGTCATGTTCTACTCATATTTTGCTTCATATTTCTTTGAAATCTTTTAGTAATTGTGTAAGTAGCGGAAGCCCTTGGGCCGCTTTAACTTTTGTGGCAGCAGTTCAGCATTAGCACAGTCTGTGCATTAGTGACCTTGGCAGGATTACATAAACCATATTTTCACCTGAATAAAATGTTCCTCAACAGTTTTTCTTTTGCTTTAGGCATAAATAGTGTTTTCTCCAATGTCACATTGGCATGCTCAATTTCGATTTCTGCAGTGCTGATCATGAGGAAATGTCTCTGTTCTCTGTCCTTGGGTGTGCCACGCTCTGCTTTTTGTATTATTGAAGGGCTGACACAGTGCCTTGTACTCCTATCTCCCTTGTCTCATTTTGGATGACATCACTTGGAAGGTTTTGCAGAAGTCACTTCATATTCTCAAACTTTGACTCCGCTGAAGTCAACAAAACCTTTATCATTTGCTTTTGCAGGGTTGGGTTAGGAAATGGGGAATTTTGTCCCCTAAAGCAGGTTATTTCTGATGGTTTTACTTAAGAATCATCCTCCAGCAAAACAGGACCTGACAGATCTCTCCAGAATTTCTCAGCCTAATCTTTCTCTGGAAGCTGTAGATATCATGCTGTTTCTGGCTGGTAGTTGGGGTGATAGGTATCTCTGTGGGTGGTTGTGAAAGTTTGACAGACACTTTGCCCTTCTCTGAGCTGGCATGTGATGATGGAAAAATATAGTCACTCAATACCAATGGAAAGAAAAAATAAGTTGAAAAAACTAATGGCACATGTACATTTTCATAGCTGTTCCAAAAGGAAATTTTCCTAAAGGAAATTTTTGGATTTGAAAACCCTTCAGGTAGAGACCCTAAGAGATACTGTCTGACTTAGTCATACCGCAAAAAGTGAATTACCTAAGGTCAAAAAAACCTGCCAGAGGAACAGGCAAATTGAAATGTCTGTGTAACTGATACGTGTTCATTTATGTGTGATCTAATTATTAATTTTGGAGAAAGGAATGTTGCAGTAAGAAGGATGATCCACGTTTAAACTGTGACCATGGGCAGTATTTGTATTTTGTTCTTCTAGTAAAATGATGGTAATCATGTTTTTTAGATAAGAGAAATATTTTATAAATAAGGATTATAACTTTTCCAGCACTAGGGTCTCAGTGCCAACTTCGTTTAGTAGATAAATCACACAAATGAAATGAGGCTGAAATAATCAGAAATGCTTCTCTTTCTGAATGTTTTATTTTGTGCTGTTTTTGGCTATCCCATTCCATTTAAGTGTTTCATTTGAAGAACATTTTTAAATACAGCCATAACTCTGTGATTATTTCTTCTTTTTGATGGATTGAATGTGTCAGTAACATTATCCCAAACTTGTTCATGGGGACTTCTTAGGAAAAGATGATACAAGAAAAAGGAGTAAGGTACTTCTCTTTTGGAGAATCTGTTAGAAAGTCATCCTTTTCCTCCCTTCATTGGACTCAAAAAGTAGGTTTCTTGGATAACTGATGTATATCATTAGGTTTACCCGCACTGATGGAAGGAATTATTGCAGATGATCTTGCTGCTGAAATCTCTGCAGAGATCACCTTCCGCAAGTCATTCCTGTGTCCTATGATCTATACTTAATCTGCATTTTTGGATTTTTGGCCAAGTTATGGTGGACTAGTTAAAGATGGACATGAAGTGGACTAGTTAAGGTTATACCTTAAAAAAAAACAAAACAAAACAACAAAAAACAACAAAAAACAACAATGAAAGAAACAATGAAACAAAGGCATTATATAGTAAGACTAGTTGTCTTTGGAAGCATAGAAATAATTTTCAACACTAAGGTTCACAACATGTGATAATTTGGTGATTAGTGCCGAAAGGCTTCAGAAAAATAAACATCAGCGTAATATAAATTCAAATAGAAAACACCAGTGCTTTTATCAAGCAACCTCAGATCTCAAATTAATAGAGTTTTCAGTAGCAAGTACATCCTCCTGTGGAACATTTGTGTGTACATTTGAAGGATTGAAATTAGAGATATTACTTGCTTTGGATCAGAGGCTGCATTGGGCCCTGAGACTGCGCTGGCTTTTCTGTACGGGGTTGTGGTAGGAAATAACTGTGCCATATGATATTCCCATACCTGGAACTCCTTCTCGTTGCCTTGGTGCAGCAAATTGGCTTAACATTGAAAACTGCATCTACTCAGTAATCACTTGTCAGTTGATTAGGTAGCCTGCAGTTGGTTGGAACCTTTGCAGTTGGTTTTGAGATATAAACATCGTTTAAAAAAAAATGAAAACAATGAAACTCATTTTAAAATGAGAATTTTTATAAAGAAAGAAGACTTGTGATGATACTGTTTCCTTTCAAGTATTGTGGATTATTTCCCTTCTCAACTTTGTTTTTTGCAGCCCTCTGTTGCTCTGACGTTTCTGATGGATGTTATCCTAGTTTACTCCGGAGAAAGCCAGAACGCATTTCAGGTTATTGGGTAGGAGCTGTCCTTTGTTTACCAGGTTCCTTTTAGTTGGGTGGCGATTCTGTTTTCTTCCCTGCCTCGCACAGCACGGAGTTCTCAGCAGATAGCACACCATCTCTTTGGGAGAGAGGAGAGATGGCCAAGGCAGGTACGTCTGAGCCGGGGCCGCTGTCGCTCAGTGTCAGAGCGAGCGGCGTGGCTGTCACCGCGCTCCTGCTGCCACGAGTGACAGGGGACTGCCCCCGGGGGCCTCGGCAGGAGCCCCCCACCAATCCTGCTCCCAGAGTGATCACTCCACGCTGGAAAATCTAACCCAGCGATTAAATAAACATCACTTCCTCCATTGTTCTCGACTGGCTAGGAATCAAATACACTCATAATGTATGGAAATACATGTTTAATAAAAAGGCTGCCAAGTTGCCATACCTAGGTGGGCCAAATGTGTAAGTAAGGTAGTGGGCAATTTCAGTTTGTGGCCTCTTGCCTTAGGGAGTGTCTTTTAATGACTTGATGTGATGCCTTTTACAGTTTATCGCTGATGACATTTTGAGGACACACACAGTTCGTAGAACAAAGAACAATAAAGCTGGGGTATGTTCCTGGATGTGGTTTATATGCCCTCCAAGTTCTAGCAAACAGAAGTAAAAGGCTACTGTATATTATTTTCCCTGAAGGCAGAAAAAAAAAAGGCTTTATTAAGGAGAATAATGTTAGCTATGTGACAATAAACTGGTAGTAACTTCACACTAGAAGTTCATTTTAATAAATAAAGTATTATTTTATTACTGATATTATTTATATTTTTTAATTTTATTCCTATTTAAAGCCTATATTTTGTATTTTCTGAATTTTAAGATATCTTAGTGTTTCTAAATTGCCTGTATATCATACATGTATATATATATGTATGTTTGTTTATGTATTAGAAAGCCTCATTGTTACTTATGCAGTGATCCTAACTTGGAGCTCCAATTAGTCCTAGATGCACTCAACCCTCGGGTTAGTGAATGCCTGGAGAGTACAGAGATCTTGAACTTGGCATATTTGCTTGTTCAAGGGACAAGGATCCCAGGTGCTTTGGGAGGATGCTGTGATATTCTCAGCTAGTCTGCATTTCCTCAGGACTTGCTTCTCAGTCATGTCATTTGTGTGTCTCAGTCTCTCTGAAAAGGGAAGTGTTTTTATTGTTTCTGTAATGAAGAAATGGGAGCACAGATGAAATATGTGCAAGCATGTGTATATTGAAGTATACATAATTTTCTGTACATGAATCATCACAGGATAATATATTTAGATTGTCTGTAGATACAGTTTTAACAGAAAAGCAGCAAGCATTCTGACAGACATTGAGTAAATGAACTCCTGTGATCACATTTGAGTCCTACCACACCTGCTACATTGTATGATATGTTCAAAAACTATTTGGATAGTCCTGATCTTTTAAAATTCTTTTGTATCATGTTACTTTACCTACAACTTCAGTTGCCTCTCACTTGGGCTTCTGTAGCAGACTTGCCAGTGTCTGTTCCAAAGAATTTTCTCATTCTTTGTGATAGGTAGAAAAGGAGAATGAAACCTAGATGTTTTTTCTGGTCTTGGTGTGATCAGGATCTGATGGTGGCAGTAGACAACTACTGGAGGAGGATTTTCTAGCTTATTCTGACTCAGTCACAATGGTGACACATAATGATCAGAACCAAGATTAATGTAGAATCCATTCAATACAGTCATTGACTACTTGGCCAAAACCTATTTGTGTTAATAAAGGTTACAAATAGGTATCAAAATGTACCTCTGATAACCTTCACAACTGCTAGGTATATGTCATTTTTAATTAGGCAGGTATAGATATTCTGCTGTCCTAAACATGAACTCTGGTCCGAAAAGAAAATATAAAAAAATATCCTCAATTAAGTCATAAAGCAATTTAATGAAAAAAGTGTGCTCCCACTAGTAATACTGTTTTCTTTCAAATTTTCTAACTTACCTTTGCCAAAGCCAATGGCTCCCATAGTCAGTCACAATAAATGAGATGATTTCTGCTTGGAATTATGGTCTCCATAATGGTTTAGCAAATCTTGGTGCTCTTCCACCCTTGTTTTTCCATCTTAATACATGATGAATTAGTTAGGACTGACATGGCAAACTGAATATTGTGTTGGAAGTTTTGTGTAATTATCCCTACGGTACTTGTTAATAGTTAATATTTTGTCTTGTTTAGTTTGTACATTTGGCTGCAACCCCCAGTAATGTGTGGTGTCACGAGAGAGTTTCAGTATCTGGCAGCTGCCCCTGGGTTTGTGCTCTCCTTCAGTAGCTGCTCTTTGCTCCACTGTGTCCTGGCGCCTCTGGAAGGAAAATGGCAGCAGCCACTGCAGAAGCACTGCTTTCCTCTTTAACCCTGGTGCAGCTGTTAAACCAGAACCTTTTGGCAAGGTTATGGAAAATCTTGGTGGATCTATTGAGCACATTTTTGTTCTTAGATTTTCCATCTTCTGCAAAGTCTGATATTTTGGAAACAGCTCTGTTGCAGACTAGCAGCCTATGGCAGGGAGGTGGGAGCTGGGATTTCACATAAAATACAGAATGTAAAAGCATGTCATTGGTGCATGATATCACAAATGCATTAATGAGGAGCTAGTTGTGAAGAGTGCTAGCATAGCCTCCATATCATAGCTGAATGTAGAGTAACAGGTTTAAAAGAAATATGCACGTGTTTTAGTTTTTTTATGAAAACTATAAGTGTATGAGAAAGGAAGGAAGGAAAGAATCAAAACATTTATATTGCTCTTTGTGTTGCACTAAATGCAATATCATTTATCTCATACTTACATATTTTAAAGGCAATCTGACAATGAATTTTGTCAGCATTTTCAGACAAGCTAAGTAGTCAATAAAAATAACAGCAGTTGTAAACTCCATGTATTGCACCAGCTGCATTTCCAGATCCCCAAGTTCTGTAAGGGAGTACAAATTTTCCCATTGGAAGATGGGGTCCTGCATCAAACCCCATTTCAGCAAGTACCAATCAAAAGTGGTAATTTGGTATGGTTTATTACAGTTTATTGCTCCACTTTTGGTTAAGATGGCAGAATGACACAACCTCAAAATAATTATTGCAATAAGTTTTCTTGTTCCCTCCAAAAGTATATTTGCTGATCCTTCTGGTCTCATAACTTTAAGTTCTACAGGATCTTGATTCTTTTGCATTTGCACTCTTCTCTCCATTTTCTCTCTGCATGATAAGTTTATTTTCATTTTCATTTAGTTTCATTTTGGTTTTACTCAGGTCTCAGTTTGCTCTATTAGTGTAATTTCTCTTGTTCCTGATAATCTTTTTAGTCATGGAAAACACACAGACATATTATCATGGACCAACCAGGGAATTTCAGTTGAGTGAAATAGAAAAGCTGGCCAGCCACAAGCTAGTAGGAGTACTGTTCCAAAAATGAAAGGCTTTAGTGCATAAGGTACAGAAAGTGATGCAATAACTTTGAGATCAATCCAGTGAACTAGGAACCTGAATTGTGCCTTTTTACCATGTATCCCTGTGCCTGGCATAGCACTTGGAGCATCACATCTCTCAGTGCTCAGTGTATTTTAAATTTGCTTGACAAATAATATTCCTTCCAGAGTTAACAGTGGAAAGGGGTGAGAGGAATAATGTATAACTGCACATGCCCATAACAAGGATTTTCCCTCTTTCACCGATCAAGTCAAATTAGTCAAGTGGCTATTTTCCAGCTAGCAAAGGCTGGCTGAACTGTAGCCTTGGAGAAAATATCCAAACAAATCAAATGGTTTGCATTATGCAATAAATCTATAGGTATTTGCTGAAATCTAATTCCACTGTCCTTGAAATGCTCCACTGAACTTTTAAGATTTTAATAACCTCGCATTATTAGGAATATTAATGTCTCAGTTTGGAAGGTGGAATGGGGAGGGTTAATTTCTGTCCAGGTCAAAGATCAAGGGTTCAGTCAACTGTCATGAGAATATGAAAGAGAATAGTAGAGACCTCTGAATGACCCCCTTTAAAGCAGATAAACTTGCAAAAATATTTAAGACAGAAATTTTCTGTCAAAATCTAGAAAAGAAAACGTAATTTTTGCCTGGGAAACAATGACAGCACCATTGGTTTCTCTGTGCATCTCTCCCTGCTACTTAATCCTCACTGAGTTATTTTACAGGTTATCAGAGAAATGGATGTATAAATGCAGTGTTCTTTGGCAATGAATGCCCTTTATTGCACTTTAAATGTGCAGACAATAACCAGCAAGATGGTGGTTTCATATATCTTCTGGTCCTCAGGAAAGCAGCCACAGTTTCCTGAATATCTGGGCTGTGATAGGCAGAATAATTTCCATAACAAACATTTCCAGTGTCATGTACATGGCGCGAGGGAAGCTGAAGCCTCACCACTGACTTCAGCTGAGCTGTGGCTTCTTACACAAACCAAGGAACTAGTCTGTGACTGCCAGAAAAAGCAGAAGTCCACAATATATGGTGCTTTTCTAGGTATTTGTGACCGTTGTGGGAAGAGAGAGAAAAAAATTCTGCTAAAGGATTCTAGGGAAAAGGTTGATTTATTTTATTCTTTTTCGCCTGTCAGAAGAATTCGTTAAAAAAAAAATTAGAAATATCACTCAAACCATGAGAGACATGGAATGTTAATACTTTTTGTGGGAGATAGGTGTTTTCATATTAAAATATTGAGGGGGGGGTTGGTTGGGTTGGTTGTTTTGTAACAACAGTGTTTTCCAATTTTTGTCATTGTTGTCTTTTTATCTTTGTGTTTTTAAAAGAAGTGGGAGGTTATGAAAGCATGTTTTGTTTCTTTGGCTTGTTATTTTATTTTTAAGAAAAGGAAGTTTATTCAAACTGTTTTCTGAGCATCAGCGTGCTCATAGTGATTCTTTGCTTTTTGTAAAACACGTGAGTATATACATTGATGAATCGTGATGTGCATACATTAGAGTAGAATAGAAAAGTCCACAATTGATAAAACCAATAGAATATAACATTTCCCCATCCCTACTTTGGTACTATGCCTGAGTGATGAGATTACTGAAGGAAATTCTCTTTTCCTGATGCTTCCAGAGGTTGACCTCTCAGCTTCAAGGTTGTAGGCTCATATTTGGCGCATTATTAGGCATGGACGAGCAAAGTGCATTTCACTTAATAATGCCTTTTGTTTGTATTGCTCATGATAACAAAGACTGAACTGAACACAAACAATGGAACAATATGAACACAAGGGCTCTCCCTTCATCTCCCCAATTAAATGAATTGAAGCAGCCTATATCTGTGTGACACATCTAAAGAGATCACCACACATCTCAGCTTAGAGGCCTCTGGGTAGGCTGAGTGTTTGAAATACATAAGCTGCAAAGCAGTTAAAACACTGTCAAGTAAAAGGAATCTTTGAGAAGTGAAGTAACCTTTTATCACAGGTGTTGTTTTAAGGTCCATCTTTAATGCAGAATAAACTCAAATAGTCTTCCTTCTAACTTGCCAGTATTTGAGTATTTGTTCCTCCAGTCTGGTAAATAAATTTTGACTTGCATGAATCAATAATAAAATTTATTCAGCTGATTTTGATATCTTTTAAAAAGCACTTACTGTAGGAAGAATGACAACGAAGCAGGTGCTTTCTCTTTCATACATAAGCTGGTAAAGTCAGCTCTTTGATAGGTACCAAAGTTCATTCAAAATTTTAGTGTTCTAATGACAACTTATATAAACCATATTAAATGACTTTTTAGTATGTTGATCTACAAGACAAAATCTAATTTGACAAATCTGAAAAGCAGGCCACACCTTGGAATGCATCAGAATCCAACTATGGGAACTGGTGTAGTCACTGCAGCTCTCAAGTAGCCCAGCGAATGATCTTAGAAGTTCCTATGAAGAGATGTTCTTTGCCAGTCAGTGTCTTCAGGAGTGATGTGGAACTCGTGTATTTATGGATGCATAGAAAAGGATAACTCAGAGATGAAGTTTGTTGGTTGGGATCATTACACCGTATCTAAGAAATGTTGTTAAAGGAAAAGGTGTGCCAGTATAATTTCTTAGTTTGATTTCAGCTGGCGTGGTGGTCATGGATACTCATGATCATGCTTGTGGTCTAGTGGTTATTGCCATATTTTTATGACATGCTGAGTTGGAAGGGACCCATCAGGATCATCAAGTCCAACTCCTAGCCCTGCACAGGACACCCCAAGAATGCCAACCTTTGTTTTTTCTACTGAGAAACCATTTCCTTTAGCTCATACTACTGTGGTTATACTTTATAGCAGAGAACAGCTTTCCTTTTTGTAGCTGCACATCATGAATAACAGCTTTATTTGGTGCCAAATGAGATGCCCTGATTTGTGAGCTTTCCATAAACATATCTGAATTGTTCAATTTCCTTCTCATTCCATAATTTCCATCTTGGCCTTCTGCCTGCTGATATTCAGATAAAGAGTGCATTCAAGTCATTTACAAAAATGCTGTGAAACTGTTTGACTGTAGCCTGCTATCAAGCATAACAGGATTGTTCGATTTTTGTTTGTGTGTAATGTGAGTACCATTCAACATTTTCTTTTAACAGCCAGTGGAACAACCCACTTGCTATAATGAATGGTAACAGGGAAAAAGCAGCATTAGCAGGTACCTGCTTAAATGAATATATTCCATGTTCATGGCAGAGGGTAACACTGATTGTTATTTATAGGTTTATTTTAATGCTTTTTTCATTTGAGAAAAGGAGCAGGATAGCTTATTGTTTTCTTTTTTCTTACTTTTCTTTCATGTCCTTTCCACGTGGTAATGGATTCCTAACGTGGATAACTGAACTGCTGTGCAAATGGCTTGGATTTGTTATAACTTCAATAGGTAAGTGAATGATCCTCAATTACTTCAGTACTTTTGCTGAAAAATATTTATTTAAAATTTAGAATAATCTTAATTAATTTCCAAAGCAACAATAAAACCATGTTTGATATTGAGTCTAGTGAACAGCAAACTGGGCTGATAAAGGTTGGAATCAGCCTGATTTTTCCTTTTCCCAAGGGAAGATGTATTTTGCCATATTTTGGGCTCAGGATAAATTTAGCACCTGCTCAACTGCTTGCATTATAGAATCTATTTAATCTTCATGAGTAAACATGAAGAAAGAGTTACAGTGGAAAAGGAAGTCTTTGACTTTGAGAATAAATTCCGTACTCAGGGATTTGGAGGAAAAATGCTGTGAGAAGAAATCTTTTCTTCAGCCACTAAATTACGGGAGTTTTTCAGTCTCAGTGGTATTTGTATATACTGACCTAGGAAACTCTTGATGATGAAGATGATTTGAAAGGGGCAGCAAAGCAAGGTGCGGGGATGTGAAAAACTGTTTTCTGAGATCACTCTGTCCAGTGGGTGAGCATCCACTGGATACCATGCTGTCAGTGTCTACTGACTGCTATTCACAGTAGTAAATATGACAGTATAGACGGCAGCAAATTGCTCTACCTGAGCATGTAGAAACTGCCTAAGATTAGTCCAGGTCAAGACAATTCTTGGGGCCATCTTTCTAACATCTATAGCAGAAGGATGAGAAGATACAGATTAAAAATAATAATGCTGCACTTCATGCTACAGCCAACCAAGGGCAAGTTCAAAGTATGGTAATTAGTGTTACATCACCTACAGACCTGGTGATGTAACACTAAAAAAAAAAAGCTCTTTTTCTTTTTTCCCCCTAAATACAGAGTTTCTTTGTGTAGTTTTATCTTGGCTCTTGTAGTGGAAGAGAAAGAGTGGGGCTATCTATCCATTTCAGTTGGCATCTGAACCTGAATTTGTCCAGGAGTCCTCACCCTCAAGCCCAGGCTCTATCCCATCCTTGCCATCTGACTTGCACCTGACTGTGCCTGGGCAAGAAAGATCGGCACAGAACCCTGGCACACACACTGGAATGGTGACCTGCCAGAAGAGCATGTGCATGCTTAGTTACAACTGAGCTTAACTGATTGTTTAAACTGTATTTCTTTGACATTTCTTCACTGTTGCTGCCACTTCATAGTTGAGAGCAAGGATTGCAGTGCAAATACAGGAGCAACAGCTCTGGTGGTTCCCGCATTTGTTTGTTCTGCAAACATGAGGTGTAGATATGTCCCCATGATGGCACTTAGAGCAACAGGACTGAGCAGCACTTCTGCAGCTGGAAAACATTCCTCTGCAATACAGATATTGTAACAATCTCTTGAATTCTTTAAACCACGGCAAGAAGGGAGATGGGAAAATGCAGCAGTCCTGAGACTGTGGTCTCAAAAATACCAGTACTTGCTGTTGTTGCCAAGAGCAAAACTTGGCCTGTGATGTTGGAGGGTCTCTCAATTAGCACACTTACTGTATAATATTTGCTTTGGCTGTTTCAGTAGGCAGCCAGCATTTGGCAGAGCAGATATGTCAGTTTGCATTATTGCAATAGATGTTTGAGAAATGTTGGGAAGGAACGGATATACTGTAGGATACTGTGATAGGGAAAGCCAAGAAACTGTGTAAAACCTGCTAGCTGTTAAGCAGGTGGTTATTTTGCTGGTTTATACCTGTCTACTCTGCAATTTTTTCTGTGTACTTGATATATATAGACAGGAGAAAGAGTCAAGTGTATTGTACTCACCCAAGTACCGTGCAATTACTCCAGAGTTTTTTCTCAGAAAACCTGTATTGAGACTGGAGTTGCAGGGCTCACCAGGGAAGGAACAGCTGGCTTCTTTATTAGATTTTATGTTGTACATAAGGAGACCATGTTTCCCATTGTCAGAGCGTAAAAGAAAATGAAAGCTCTGGGCATCATTAAAATCTTGCAAGTGTGGTATGTGTCAGTTCCATTCCCACAACACCTGGATCAAAAGCTTAGTGTGAGGCCACTTAGCAAACAAAACCAGACTGTTTTCCACACTTCAGATTTTTTTGCATTAAGTTTCCACTTAGTTTCTATTTAAATGATGCTCAGCCATATTGTCTGGGGTACTGTACTTCTGGATGGTACTGAAAAAGGAAAGTAGGCAACTGTAGAAAACACCTTTTGTATGCATTTTGAATATCTTTTCTTCTACACACTTTGTATTAATATTAGTAAAAAACTGAATTAGAAAAACATGTCATTTCTTCCCGAAAGGTTATAGAGAGATGCCTCTGGGTTTGTTATTTTGAGTGTCTGCATTTTCACATTTTGTGTAATGCAGTGCAGTTACAGGTCGTTAGTTGCACAGTTCCACCCTCATCACAAGGTTTGCTGAACTGGGTGGCTCGAAAAGAGAGAGAGAGAGAGAATTGATGTGGTCTTCTTTTGAGTCTAGTAGTTCTGAAATTACAGAAGAGAAAGTACAGAAATTACAGAGGAGAAAGGAATCTGACTAATTCTTAGTGGGTTTTGAGCAAGATGATGACACAGGTTGTTATGACAAGTTGTGGTAAGGTGAGTATTTCAGGAGAAATCAATGACTTCCATTGGAGTTCAGAATGCTCAGTAAGTGTAGATTAAATAATGTAATTTCCAAAATTGGCTACAATTCCTATCAACACAAGAAATTATCTGTGTAACTAGAGAAAAGGTTAGCAAGAATAAGAATGTGTTGTTATCTTTCTACATCTTGGAATCATATTTAAGATCTGGTTTTGCAGAAAATGTAGGATTGTGAGTAATGCTTAGACAAAGAAAAATGAGGTTATACTTTGGAAGTATGCATAAAACAGAGCTGGAATATGTAATACATTCAAAAGGGAAGTTACACTGCAACACATATTTGCATGAAGAACCTTTATTTGTTCAGCGTGGTGCTTGGAGGCATCATTCTGAGAATATAATAAATAGGAGAGAACTAGAAAATTTGGAAGAAAATAGAATTTGTATATTGAGAAGAGTATGAATAGATTATTTGTCTTTCCAATGTTACAGCGGGACTGTTTCTCTTAGTCTTGAGAAATTGGTTAAACAGTCAGGGAGAGCAAGTCAGAAGTGCTGTCAGGACTAACTGGGTTTGGAGAGAATTTGTGGAGCCAGTTAAATCTTCCTGAAGAAAGCTTGGGAAGTGTTCAAAATGCTTGATGGTTATTGACATGATTCTTTTCAAGCAGACATTTTTACCTTCTATATTCCTCCTGTTTCCTTCCATTCTACACACAAAACCAATTAAAGGATTTATTATTATTCTTTTTACTACTACTTCTTCAAGTGGGAGTAGCCTGACAATTTCCATCTTTCTCTTCATAGTGCATTCTAGCTCATGTCAAGACCCAGCAGTTCAATCCCATAACAGCCTCGTAGCTGGAGCAGAGCTTATGAGCTGATAGTATTCGTGTGCTGCTTTTTGATTCCTGTGTCATTAAACTTCAGATGAGATACCATTTCTTCCTGGTTATTTCTCTCCTTTCCCGTGGCTTGAAGTTGTACTGGATGTGATCTTACACACTGGAAATTCTGTAATTCACTGCTTTTATTTATAGATGTGTATGTACATATAGATGTGTGTGTGCACATATATATGTTTGCTTTAGTTGCAAAGTGTGTTACACTCTACATCAGGGATGTGTTGCAGAGAGACACTGAAACATTAAGAATCATGTGCCACTGAACACCAGATCACCTGTTGTTTTTACCTTACAGCTGAGTCCCTTTTCTCTTCTTTTTTGCATACATCATATTATTTTGTCTTCCAAATAGCATTTTGGATATGTTACTACCGAGCAGTCTGGCTGCTTGCTGCTTGGTACCTGCAGTCTTAATAAATAGTTTATGAGAAGCCAAAATAGTTATGAGTAAAGGCATTGAAACCCATTGCCTTCCTGCAGAAGTCTTAGGTGATGTTTCTTTCCAGAGGCACATATGATTAATACCATGAAAATTTAGTGAGGAACATGTAATTATACCCTTCAATAAGCATCAGATTTTTTAAGGTTTGAGCAATGTTGTAACTTGTGAAGACAGTAGAGAACATTTCCTGTCCTCAGGTGAGAAATTATGATGCTGAGAATGAGTGCTTAATATGAGAGGTTTCATCTGGATCAGCACTTTAAATACATCATGGTTACCTGGAAAGTCAGAAAAATAGAACAAGCAGTAAATAATGGATTAGTTTTCAGGGTTTGATACATGTGTGCATCTACATAGTCTCCCACCATTTCCCTCCAATCCTGTGTGCACATCTGTGTTCATCACAGGAAACAGCTATCACAAGAGCTGAATAAACTTTAATTTCTAATTAAGGAACTATTGGTTTGCAATAAGCTGTACTGGCAGTTATAGCATTCCAGCTAATCCACACAATATCTGCCTCTGACCCTCATGCAATTCCAAACACGTGATATGGGGAAGCTTACTCATTGTCACCAGCCTGAGTGTAGCACATGCAGAACTGGAGTCTGTGGGGAGTCACTGGTGTGCTGTAAATTCACAGCCAAGTCCTCTGGGCTATGATGTCTTCATTTAGAAAAGCCCTTTATCAGAAATGGGGAGGCTGTATGAATTATTTTGATCAATCCCTTCTATCAGAATTTCCTCTGCTCCGTTTCTCATTAATGGTCTATTACGACGTGTATCAGCGTGGCAGATCTCTGCAAACCCCCACGATCGGCCATTATTTGCTGTGTATTTTATTGACATCTATGTTTAAACACTTAATGCTCTTCATTATGCTCTCAGGATCAGTAACAGCAGGCCATCAACATAAAGCAGCTCAGTGCCATTAAAACTAAGCTACTAACTTATGTTGATCTAAAATAGACTTGAAGATGCAGATGTTGCTGTTGTTTTACTCCCTCTGTATTGCTTTTCATTCTGTTTCTTTTCAACAGTGCATGTCTTTAAAAGCAAATGAATTAAAGCTCAGACATTTTATTAAGCATAAGCTGTTACAGTGGGCTCAAGTGGCTGGTTAAAGTTGTCGGGAATGGAAAGTAAAGGAATGGAAGCTGACTTTTTTGGAATATTTTCTTTCAGAAAAGAAATTAAATTGTATTTTTGTTATTAGGTAAGGTGAAATTTTGGAAAGACTTGACGCAGCTACATAGTAAGACTATTAAATGGCAAGGAATTCTGGAGTGTCTCAAAATGTATAAACAGAATCAGAATTTCAGTCTATTCTATGTCTGCAGCTTTCATTCTGTTTAAAGAAAATGAATAGGGAATGAAAAAAAAAAGATCTGGAAAGTTTTGACTAACTCAGGATGTGAATTTGAAAGAGAAATACTTTTACACATCACTTTTTTTTTGAGAACAGTTATATTATGGTGAAAGTTGGATACAGAGAGACTTAAAGGACAAAGTCTTTTTCAAAAAGCCAGAAAACATAAATAGCAGGAAATGAGTTTGTGTCTGCCTCCTGAAGAATAAGTCACTTGATTTCTTTGGTGACAGTGAGGTTGGTGTGGAGGGGAACCACTGGTTACATAAGGCATGCAAAAGCATACCAAGATAATAGATTTAGGCTTAAAAACCTAAAAAAGAACAAAACAAACCCAAAACCCTGATCACCATTGCATAATTTGGGGATGTTCTTCTGTTTAAATATTAGGGAGAGAGGTGCTAATCTGATGAGCTATTTTCTTTGTTACATTTCTAGGCATTACAGTGCTCAGCTCAGCAGCAGAGGCTGTAGCATGAAAGAACAACATATTTCTGCCTTGTTTGTGTGACTGTGTGCCTCTCGGGGCTAGATTAATTTTGTTTTGGTTTGGTTTTTTTCCCCTGCCCTCCACTATTTAAAATGCGGGAAAATCTGAGTTTCTGAACTATCTGATAGGGATACAGGGGCCTGTTAGCCCTAGCACAACAAGGGACTTCTATGGAATATGTTATTCCATAAAATAATGTATTATGTATTTTATCATTGTTTTTTCCCTGTAAAACCATTAGCTTTTAGATTTTTTTTCTTTTTTGCATTCAGTGGGAACTGAACTCTTACATTAACATCACCCTTCCACTCAGTATTTTTCCCATTAAAAATTTCTTGTCTTTCACCATCTATGGAAGTTACTGAGAATGTAATCAGTGATTTAAATGCATGTTTTTATCTCACTGATTTTTTTAGAAGGGGAGCTTGACATTTGCATTCAATTTGATCACACCAAATTAGGTGCATGTATAGGCTCTTGGACTGATGTGTTCCTGTGTCACACATCTCTTTCAGCTCCTTTGCCAAACCCTTTTTGAAAGAAAAGAGTGATGGGCTGATATGTATGTAGTAGTGTGTCAGGCAAATAGTTGGAGAAGGGAGGCACCATATTTTAAAAGAAGTAATAAAATGGTATGGGCTAATAGTAATAACTGAGACTTTGGCACCTTTCTTAGATGAGCAATAAAAAGAACATTCAACAGGAAAAATTAAAGGTGTTACAGAGATGTTGAAAGTGATTTTCTGTTTCCTACTGAGGGATTATGAGAAAGATGAAGGATTTCAGTCTTTGAGAACCGGAGATAGTAATTTCTCCAGCTCTATGGGACATACTATGCTTAGGAATGAAACAGAGTCTAATAAAATCTGAGGCTGAAATATTACCTCTGGCTTCCAGAACTTTATTCTTTTTATCCTCTCAAAGGAATGCTCCATTCCAGTTAACCCTTGGACTTCCAGAGTTCACCAGTGCTTGACAGCTTTTTTGATACATCATCTGTACATTTCTGTGTATGTGTGTATCTCTGCAGGATTTTTCTGAGAGCAGGGATGGAGAGGGAGAAATGTTTCTTATCTGTAAAGTTGAATGATAATCTGATGAACAACTTGCAACACAGAAGAGCCTTAATATGTGTTAACCATTGTATTTTCTCCCCAGTAATTTGTTAATGAGACTATTAAATCATTAGAGTAGTAGAATGCTTCTTGCATGTACATGGGTTAAAGGGTAATATGAATGTCGTAGACTGCTTTGGGTTGGAAGAGACCTTAAAAATCATTTGATCCCTACTCCCCAGACATGGAGGGACATCTTCTACTAGACCAGATTGCTTAAAGCCCCATCCAACATTTCCTTGAACACTTCAGGAGTGGGACATGCACAATTTCTCTAGGAAACCTGTTCCATTATATAACCACCCTCACAGTGAAGCATTTCTTCCTAATATCCAATCTAAATCTAAGCTTTAATCCCTAAGTTTAAAGTCATTCCTTCTTATCCTATCCCTACATGCCCATGGAAAAAGTCCCTCTCCAGGTCTTTGTGGGTCCCTAGTACCTTCAGGTACTAGAAGGCTGCTAGAGCTCCCCAGAGCTTTCCCTTTTCCAGGCTGAACAACCTCAATTCTGTTTGTCTTCATAGCAGGGGTGCTCCAGCCCTCTGAGCATCTTTGTGGCCCCTCTGGACTCTCTCCAACAGGACTTCATGAGGCTTGCACAGACCCACCTCCCAGCCTGTCCAGGTCCCTCTGGATGGCATCCCTTCCCCCAGCGTGTTGACCACACCACACAACTTGCTGCTTTTGACAAACTTGCTGAGAGTGCACTCACCCCACTGTCTGTGCCAGAAAATAACACTCCACTTGTGATTTTCATTGTGTTCCCAAACTGTTTCTAATACGTCCACACAAATTTCAGCCTACCATATTGACAGAATAGCAGAAATCCAGCACAAATGACATCAGGAACACAGAACATTAAGGCTGCAGTCTATTTGATAGGGGTATGTTCTTCTTGGCTTTGCCTGCTTTGTGTAAGATAACATAATTGGACATAATTCAGTACTGATCTATCTAAAATGTGAAAATAATAACTAAATTTTGAGAAAAAAAAATACCTGTATCAACAATTCATGCTTTGTGTCTTTCCCTTGCAATTTTTTCCCTTTATTTTCATACATATGCTTTCTAGTTTTATTTCTTTTCTGAAATGTTGTTAGAAATAACTTGCATGAGGCTTTAGTGTCATGCATTTTTAAGGTGAGGTTACTAGGATTGTATTTTACAATTGGAGCACTCTCTTCTGTAAACATTTTCAAAGGTGTATTGGTTGTGGAATTACAGAAATGCATTATTGACATCTCTTAAGGACTACAAATTACACTCCTTATTTTTGGAGCATCATCCAAATCTCATTAAACTCAGCTAAAATATATGCATGTAGGTCAGTTTCCCTGAGGCCAGTTGCTTAAGGCAATCTTAGCTAAGAACACACTTGTGAGAATTGCAAATCATAGTCTCAGTTAAGTGCTTCTGATTCTTTTTTTCAGTGAAAGCTTTTTCTTAAATTGGTTATGAATAAGTTAAAAATATAACCTGAAGCAGACAGAAACAAAAGTAGGGATGGAGTCTCTAAAGCAGAATACATTGATTTTAACCAGTTCCTGGTCTGGTTTAATCATTACTGTAAGGGCAGGAGCCATAATTGGCTTTTCTTTAGGGTACTCATTCCGTTGCTGGACATGTTCTCTAAAATAGTGATACTCTTGGCTTGGTCTGCATTCCTGCTTTTGCTTCAGATGAATTTGTCTCAGTAAAATGCACAAGAAAAAGACAATGGCACCGTATAACCATTTTTCAGTCACTTTTCACAGTTGAAAATGCTTATTAACATCACAATGGCAGGAAGGGAAAGAACCAAGCCGTCCTTAACTCCTTATTTTTCAGCCCCGGGTAGTGTATGTGACCAACTTGTCTCTGAGCCTGTCCTCTTAGGGTTTAGAGGTGAGGAAAACAAGGTACAACATCTAGTCAATAATCCTAACTGCAGAAGCTTGTTTTTCAGCACTTAATTTAAAATTTCGAAATGGAAGAGAGCATTTTATTACTTAACCACTTTCTTCTATCATGGCATTGTAGACTTTGCTTTAAAGATGCTTTAGCTACATTTTTCTTTTTCTGTAGCCAGCTTAGTGGATACTTTTTATCCCATGAAGAAAAGAGCCTTTCAAAAAAAACCCCAAAAAAGCCCAAAAAAATCCCACACATCTTGAAGGACTTCATAATTTGTAGTAGTGTTCTGAGAAAGGAAGGGGAAGAAATGATGGGGTAGAAGGTCTAGGCTTAGATTTCTTCAAAGATTAGAAATAAGGCAAGGTGTCTCCCTAGATTTTCCATAGCCCAACTGACAAATTTATTAGAAAAGAGGTGAAAGCTCTCCAAGTATTCATTGGTGCCCTAGATAAATACCGTATATATTTAGAAACTGAAAGAATTAAGAAAGATTGTTACACCTACTTGATGCTTAAAATGCATATGAGATTTTTCTGCAGTAATTCTCTTTAGTTATTGCCCAGTATCTAAATCATGAGTCAGATGTGGCATTTCATTGGAGTAAGTGCATAATTAAAGTGCAATATGTAATAAACCTAGGACTTTTTCAGTGGAAAAAATAATAATCCACAGATTTGTCTTAATTATAAGAAGAAAGAAATGAACCCAGTGAACTCTCTTAATTAGACCTTTCCAATGCTCTTTGACAATTTTTTTTCTTTTTAAATAAACATGTACAAACTACTGACTTATTTCTTTAATTCTTTGTTTTACACTTTTATGTTATAGAAATTGCTTCTCTTGCAACAGAAATAATAGTCACGTGAGACATTATCATTATGGAACCTTATAACTCGATTACGGAATTCTTAATTAGAGCTATAGTTTAATAGGTATTAAACAGTGACAGTTACTTTCTTTACTGACAGGTTTAAGAGCAAAATTGCAGGGAATTATAAAGGGCATTTTGCAAATGAATTATATCCCTACTGTTCAGCTACGCCTGGAGAAAGGGAGTATCAGAGATGTGTGTTTTGATGGAGTAAGCTGCAGAAATTACAGCTTCGAGCAGTGCCACTGCAGGGACAAATTGGCAGGCAGGGTGGAAGCAGAGGTGACCCGAGTCACCCCTGGCCAGCTGGACCCCCCCAGGGCCTCAGCAAGCCCCCTCTCCAGGAGGGGCCAGTGCAGAGCAGGCAGAGCCAGGCTGGCAGGGCTGGGAGCAGGGAGAGGATGCTCTGGAACAGCCCCGTGTAGCGCCATTCCCAACACCTTCTGCAGCTGCAGTGATAACGCCCTTAATCAATGGCACAGTGAGGAGGGAAAGCACGCAGTTCATCAAGGCAAGGGCTGGATGGTGGCTTTCTGAGGCACAGGCATGGGCTGTGTGCAGAGGGACAGCTGGGGAGGCTCACGTTAAGGTGAACTATGGATGTGAATTCCCTTTACAGTCAATAAAGCCAACAGAGCCAAGAAAGTATCTTAAAGCCGGCAGCTCTGGCTAGCTTACAGAATCCTTCTAGGCCTGTTTGACTGTATTGACTAGATCTTGATTGACTGGGACATTGATCTTGCATGTTGCCCTCAAATTTTAGCTATCTACATTTTGTACTGGATCCCATCATCTGACTTTAGCATCTTATTCAGTCACCTCAGCATAGGCTAATACACATTGGTAGTATTCTGTTTCAGTAGCCATCACATATTCCTCTCTTCCACAACTTTCACCTATCCAGGAGTAGGTTTCCCTTAAATCATACCTGCCAGCCTTGTGCAGAAGTCTTAGGTACACCCAGGCATCTAAAATGGTACAAGGCAGCCATATTTTAAGGAATTGTTTTCCCTTATTCTTTTAACAGTGGTGGCAAAGAAGTTGTAGGAAAGTAAAGCCCAACTTGTCATTTCCTTTTTTCAAAGTTACAAATTCAGGTCCAGCTCTGTTCTTGTACTGAAGTTATGAGGTCTTTTATGTAAGACAGATAATTGTAGGCATATGAATTTTAAGGAAGATTGATGTATCATTGATAAAACAGTCAATATCAATTTTAAAAAAATAGGAAATATTAATTCTTTTAACTGGAGTTACTGCAACGCGCAACTACTCTTAATCTACCTAGTGGGGAACAAGCAGCTAAGAAACAAGAGCAGCATTATCTTCCTAGATTGTCTTTCAGCATCATTAATCTGCAATGAAAAGGCTACAGTCATAATTTCTCCTAACAAAAGATTCGTGGCATCCTAGGCTAAATCATAAAGTGTGGTAATCAGGACAACAGGAAGAATTACAGTAGGTTTCCCTCTCCAACTAGTAGCTGCTCCAAATGGTATGTTAATCCTACTTTTGTCTTCATGTTGATAGTCCCTAACTCAAAGTAAAGGCAAAGCTGGCTGTGCCTCTAAATGGGCAGCAGGCAGTGCATCACTATTGCATGCAGCCCTGCTCAGTGCATACAGGCAGCTCTGAACAACTCAGAGCTATAAAGAAATGCAAATCAGGAAAATGTTTGCAGGAGAAGTATAGAAATAAGTGAAATGCCCCATATACACAGGGACTGAGCTCTGCTGAAGGTTGAAGCTCTAAGCTTACAGTGTGTTTGAAAGGAAAGAGGCTGCAGATGTATTTATTCACAGTGAATAGATATGTAAAAAGGGATCTTAAAGTCATTTCTGTCAGTTCTGTTCGAGCTAAACCAGAGCAAGGAGGTATCTGAGTGCTGAATCAGTTACACTGAGGCTTTTTTTCCTCCTTCTCAAAGGGTAGTAGGAATTCAGAAGTCAGATTCTGTAGCACTCAGGAAGAAACTACTGCCAACTGTTTGGACTCCTGTAGCAACTTGACAGAGATAGGGTTAGATGTCTAGACGGTCTTCATATATTTCACTTATGCTGAGATAGGTTGATTAAAAAGTACAAGACAACTGGAGTTTTTAATTTTTAAGACGTGCTTGTAGCACATCTGACTTCTCGCCTTCTTCTGGAGCACCTCATGGATTGATGCAACTATTAGCCAAACTTTTAGAACATGCACAGCTTCTGGCATTTCTGTATACTTTTTCTGGTGTTTTTTAATGCAGTACAATGCATAAAGAACCTTCTGTTCTGCTGAAGATCTTTTCAAAACTCTTCTTTTCAGCTTTAGTATAAGTGTTGCAGAGATGGAGAGAGATTTAAATAGTCATTCTGATGCTGAATACTCATTTAACATGTTGCAGCTGATCCTGGTGGAGTGCTGTGTACAACTTAAGTATCAACAGTGGGGTTTCAACAGAGCTCAGAGTTGCTGCAAATTTCAGTTCTTGGCAAGAATGTCAATTTTGTATGTGCCAAGTGTCTGTTATTTAACCAAGCAGAGGATATTGAGTTACTGTAGCAGAAGCAAGATGTATGATTCATGTTTGCATATCCTTCTTCAAAACAGAAACAAAGAGATTTCACTTTTAACACATCATGCTTCTCTCGCTAGTCTTTTACCATTCACGTTGCCCTAATTTGGCAATACAAATACAAGTATTAGGTATTTATTCAGTTATTTAGTGAGATAAAGGGTAGCAGAGCATGCTGTCAGGTAGTAAATGAAACTAGGTAAGACAAAACCTGCAGCAGCATTGTGTTCATTTAAAAGTTGTAGAGTGACACTGTCATTAAAATTTTGTCACTATCACATGTAGTTTATTTTGAATAAAAGCTTTAAAAAATCATATTTACAAAGTAATAATGACTTTGAATAAAAAGCTTTATGTTAGGCACTTCTGCTGGTTTTGATGGTGATGAGTTTTGATATGCTTAGGGTTGGGGTTTTTTGATACTTCCTCCTCCTATTACTTTAGGAAGGATAGCTTTTTCAAAAAAATTATTTGGTGGCAATTTGGATTTGATGCTGTTCCTTTAACACTTGGTCTTTAAACTGCAGTCAGTGTCAGAACAGATCAGATCAGAGCCCTGTTTAACCCAGTTTTGTCACTGTGCCACTGACCAGCGCTGACTGCAGCTGCACGCAGGGCAGGGTGTGCTCCCATCTGTGCCAGCTCCCTCTGAGACACCCAGCAGTTCACCTGCCTGCTGCTGCCTGCCAGCTCTGCCTGCTCCCAGCTCTTGGTCTGGTGATGGTAACAAGCTTCTTAGGACCTGCTGAAGTCTTCCATAGAATGCTATCCAGATTTTCCTGATTCAGCTTCCCTAGCTGAGGAAAGTGCTTCAGGCCATTCAGCATATGATCAAGTGGATATACAGACAATTAACTTTAGGATGGAGATTAGTTTTTCTGTAAGAAAACTCAAAGCTGCAAAGAAACTTTGGAGTTTGATTCATTTTTGGTTCCAGATTAATTTCCACTGGTGGCAACTGACATAATTTCACTATTGAATCTCTGGATAAAAGGATGGACTGTAAGAGCATAATCTTGTCCTGTCTGCTCCGTGGCCTCTCCCCACTTGTGAGTTGTGCATGCAGAAATAGCTGTGAGCCTTGCCTTGAAGCCCTGGCAGCTTTGTATGGTTAGAGAATTATGCAGTTGCCTGCACTGCCTTGGCAGGTGCCAATCTGTGTCACACACAAATAGGTCCTGGACAGGTCACCTGTGGATGGGTGACACGTCCATGGGCCACCAAAGCATGTTAAAAAATGATGTGCACAGTCTCTTCATGTCTTTTCTATCTATACTACATTCATTTTTACTACTTTGAATTAAGGCCCCAAAGATATTGCAAGGATTGTTTGTGGTTCAACAAGATGAAAAGTGGGGTCATCTTAAGTGTGTGTAACAGCATTTTCAGCACTTTGTCTAGAACAGGTTTGGTTTTGTTTTGTTTGGTTTGTTTTGTTGGTTTTTTTTTAAGAAACAATTCTGAATAATTTGAAACTCCTGGATAATTGCAAGTGAAAATGCAAATGACTTAAAATGGCTATAACTGTTGTGAGCAAATAATAGCATTTATTTTTCCTTTTATCTAAATTTTGCGGTATTTAACACGTGGCTTTATAGCTCAGCTTAGTGTCCTTCTTAGCAGGCAGAAGTGAATGGGAAAGTTTGCATTTTGGCAACACCAAGGAGAATTACATTTGGGTTTGTTGTCTAACTCAGATGAAATACATATGTTTGCTTTTTTGCATTCTTCATGTGAGATGTTTTCTTTACCAAACTTGGGCCTTCCTCCCCACCCCCCATTTTAGGGATGGTCTTCAGGTTCTGTACCATTTTATCATAATATTCAGTATAGTTAAATAAATAATTTCTGAGATTAGATTTTCAGTGTAAGTGAAGTAAAGTCTTGATTTGAATCTGTGTCCTTGAATCTGTCATGAAATTGCAGCTATAAGACATAATTTTTCTTGAATATATCACTTTAGGGGAAAACAGCTAATTATATATGTCAGGATTGAGATGTTTGGGTTCTTTCAGAGGAAGAAGAGGTATCGTTTTAGTGATCAGAGCTGCAGAAGTAAAGCGAAAATAAGGGAAAACCGTTTCAGTAATGCATAAAATTGAGGAACTGAAAAATAAAGGAACACAAAGAAAGCAAGAGTTGAAAGAAAAAAATGATAAAGAAAAACAGCAGATGGGGATTTTGGGGAAACCAAAGAAGTAACAGAAATAACCATGCTTTGTTTTCATGTACTGCTTGGCCTTAAAGCTTTGTTAGGCTAAAGTGTTCTTTTTATCGGAGCAGTGGGTGTTGCAGAGATTATTTCAGTGGCGAGTCTGTGCAAAGATGAATGTGCTTCTGTTTCCCTCTGCTGATTAGCACAGTCCCAAATGGCAAGTGTGATAAACCCTGGTCTTTTGATGCCCCTTTTTTTCCCTTCTACTCAAAGACTCTGAGATCACAGGGTAATTTTTTTCTCTAAAAAGACAGCGGTGTTTTCTCCTGAATTCTTCATAAATCAGACTTCTAAAATACTTAAGACGGTCTCCTTACATTTCCTGTTTCCATGGAATCTATAGGAGGTTTAAAGTATTCCAGGGTGCTCTGCCAGCCCTTAAAGCCATTATCAGATTTTCAGTCTCTTGTGTCTCACTTAGATCTTCTGAGGATATTGCATAGCTGTTTTCAGTTGAGCAACTCTGCATGAGGAGCTCTTAAATGATACCTTCTAAACTTCCTGTATTCCTTTGATTTCACACTGGGTCTATTTTTTGCATCTTACTGACATTTGTCATTCCCTTGAGGCAAGTACTACAGCATCTACAACACCCACAGCTACATAATCACAAGCCTGGACTTGTGACTGCTTAAAGTGAAATCTTTTTAAAGAAAAAAAAAAGTGAAGAAAGTGTTCTTGGACTGAGTGCACTGAGCATCAGAGGGAGGGCAACTGTACAGCCACTTTACATAAAGAATATCTTTCCAAAACTTCTGTTTCCACATCTTTGGGTTTTTTAGATAGCTTTTTTCAAACCCACCTCTCCTAACCTTTTCCTCAACTTGTCTGGAGTCGCTGCAGTACAGCATCCAGGCTACCAGGACCACTGAGTAGTGGTCTGACATCTCTGCTCTCTTGCCATGCATTAAGACAAAACATGGTCTTGTTTAAGGCAGGACTTGTGCCACTTTTTTTAGTGGAAACAGGCTTCGGACCTGAGGGCAGAAAAGTCTGTATACTGCAATGCTGATGCTTCTATTTTTTTAACATACCATCTTTGAATGTAATTACTGGAAAGTTTTGTTTTTAAGAGTCCTTTTCTGCAGCATGTATTTCAAGCATTCCCTTGTGAGTTGCAAGTTGAGCTACTATTAAGTTGCTTGATTGTTAAGCAGTGCTAAAGCATGGCATAGTTTCTGTGCACAAATGTAATTGCTCTGCTTATTCCATTTAAAATGCTCATTTAAAATTTAAGAGGAGGATAAAACATAGCAAATAAATGAATGCAGGAGACCAGAGTGTAAGGAAGAGATGGTTAAAGTCTGTAACTGTAGGACTAGAGAGTAGGGATTTTACTTCTGGAAGAGCAGGCAAATTGCAGTTTGAGGTGGTGCTACTAGAGAAGGAGCTACGACAAAAGCAATTTGTCATGAAATATGGAAAGGCTATGCTAGGCAGCCTGTAATTATGAGCCACTTTCCATGTTTGGCAGCAGTACCCCCTGAAAATATTGATGCATCCATCGCTTCTTGCCAGGCTATGGCACACTGGCTCTCTCAGGTGTGCTGGCAGATGTGTTCATGGCCCCACACTGAGCACCACGATTCAGTTCCACCGAGCAGTCACTCAGCATATTTTTTAGGAAGGACACCAGAGAAGATTTGTTAGATCAGGTTTCCTGAGCTGTGTCACAGTGTCGTCCCACAAACTACTGCACTGGCACAACTGTGGGAGCAGTGAAAGCAGGCATCAGGGGAAGCAGCACTTGTGGCACAGGCTCTGTAGCTGTTGAACTGAAGTGTAGATATTTGGTACTTTAGTGTCAGGATGGCCTGAAGTGCTCAGAATTTTGTATTATGCACTCTTTCCAAAATCCTTTTAATCTTCAGCCACAGCAGATTGCCAGGCTTACTGTTGGATGCCCTTTGGCACGAGGTCTGGTTGTAGTAGCAAGCAGAGATTTACAAAGACAAAAATTAAGGTTCCCACCTCTTCCATCTTTTGCTGTCCCTCTCCCGCCTCATTCCTTCTGCCATGCCAGGGCCTCTGTTCAGGGCTGGGCTAGTGGGCAGCAGGACCCAGGGCTGCCATGGCATTGCGGGGACTGGCACCTGCAGCCTGGCCTGGCCAGAGGCAGCAGGGGGCTCAGCCTGGCCACCAGGCCCTGACAGCTTCTTCCTGATGTGTTTTGGATGCTTCTGTTGCTGCCTTTGCAGCCTGCTGCGGCCATATGGTGTATAAGGGATCTGGAATCTGAATGCGTCTATAGATGATGTTGTGTTCATTTTTCCTTGTTCAGCTCCCTTTCTGAAAGCACTTATAGGGCAGTGTAGTTAAGTTGTTCCAGTGTTCCTTGAATTGATTCCCACCATTTCTGAGAAAGGTTGTCTTCTTTTTCTTGTGAGCCTCATTGCAGACACTTCACCAGGATAAGTCTGTAGTTGCTGTTAAAATCAAGGCATAAATGCCTTGACTATGACCCAGCATTCAGCAGGAAGCCTCTGAAGGGCATACACCAGTCTGCTGGTGTGCTTCTGGAAATCTCCAGAGTAGCAGCCACAGATTTTGTCAGATGAGGGGTTTTGCTGCTAAGGAAAAGGACAATTAATTGTATGATGAGGTCCTTTTGCACTAAATCCTGCCCAAGCAGTAACTTGGCTACCAAGTGTGACCGAAAGTTCTGCTATTCCTCACTAGAATCAATCCTGACTTGCACTGAAACAAAGGAAAGCAAAGGTGAAGCAAAATCAGCAAGAGCCAAGGTTTTTCAGGTAGATCTATGCTCTTAAAGAGCAATAAGAAAGACACCAGAACAGAAAAAGGATAACTGTAATTAAATAGTGTTAAAACATTGTTAAATATTCATGTTCTCTTTGTCTTACTCTATGATAAGCTTTGCAGGTTGGTAGAGCCTTTTTAAACATGGAAAGTTAAAGGAATAAGAAGCACTGTTCACGTACAGTAGGTGAAATTCAACCCTGTTGGAGTCAGTGGAAGTTCAGTTGTTTAATTCAGTAGGGTCAGGTTTCTGCTGTTTATAATGACCTACTGTATGTTTGGACACCCTCTAAGCAGAGGAATTAGCCTCCACTACTTTAATGTTTTTAATACTTTTGAAGATCAAGTGTAGTCATTCAGCAGGTCCTGGTATGTGCTGAATGTTCGTTTCCTAAATTATATTGTTTTCTGGTAACCAGCTAATGAAGACAGCAGTAAGATAAACCAATTCAAAGCAAC